>CAUYQG010292062.1:0-27609 GCA_963574415.1 Tarsius wallacei
TGAAAAATAAAAATGCAAAAATTATGCAAAAAACTAAACTATTGATCAATGTTCTTGAGCAGAGATGCATAATTTTTTATTTTTTATTTTTTTTTGAGTTGGAGTCTCACTCTGTCGCCCAGACTGGAGTGCAGTGGCCGCTCCCGGCCACCGCAGCCTCGACCTGCTGGGCTCTGGCGATCCTTCCGCCTCAGCCTTCCAAGTAGCTGGATCTACAGGCGCGTGCTACCACGCCCGGCTGATTTTTTGATTTATTGTAGAAATGAGGTCTCGCTTGCCCAGGCGGATCTCGAACCCGCGGGCTCAGGCAATCCACTCACCTCAGCCTCCCAAAGGCGCGGGATTACAGGCTGAGCCACCGAGCCCGGCTGAGATGCATAATTTTTAAAAGTTTTGGCAAACTGAATCCCAAAATATATTAAAATAATAATATATCATGATCAATATTGTTTATCTTCAATGTGAAACTTGGCT
This sequence comes from Tarsius wallacei, assembly GCA_963574415.1. Classification (NCBI taxonomy): domain Eukaryota; kingdom Metazoa; phylum Chordata; class Mammalia; order Primates; family Tarsiidae; genus Tarsius; species Tarsius wallacei. The sequence goes on from CAUYQG010292062.1 coordinate 475, forward strand.
CCATATTTGAAAATCAATCAATGTAATTTACCATATTTACTAATAAAAAGAAACATATATTATTACCACAACAGCTAAAGAAAAAGTCTTTGACAAGGCTTTAGCATACATCCTTGGGGGCGAGGGGTGGAGAAAACTCTCAAAAAACTAGGAAATAAGAAACTTTTTCAGCTTAATTATGATTGTTTATGGAAAAACTGCAGTTAATATTATACTTAATTGTAAAAGATTGAATACTTTCTCCTAAAATAAAAAATAAATAAAGCTATTTTCTGTTATTACATCATTTCAACTATATGGTGGAGCTTCTAGCAAGTTCATAAAACAAAAACAAAAACAAAAAAAAGCATTTTGTTTAAAAGGGAGAGTTATTCACAGAGGTATTCATTATCTATGTGGAAAACCCAACACAGTTTACTAAAAAGCTAATAGGATGATATAAGATCAATGTACAAAAATCAATTTTATTATTATTTACACAAATGAAAAAAGTCACTTGAAATTTATAAAACAATATTATATTAGTGTCAATATTTTTTTTAAAAAAAGCTAAAAATAAACATGGCCAAATGTGAAAGGCTTGCACATTGAAAACTACAAAACATTGTTGAGTGCAATTAAAGGAGACCTAATTAAATAATGAGATATATTATGTTCCTGTAGTGACATTTTTCAGTGTTGTTAAAATAACAATTCTCTCAAATAGAACCATGGTTTTAGTGCAGTCTCTATTAACCCATTTCCAATTAAGGGAAGAAAAAAAAAGCAACTTGTTGCTGCATTCATTTAATTTTACATAAACACACTTTTTGATGCTGAAGCAAATCTGACTGATTTCCAAGCAGAACTTGTCTTTAATCTTAATGAGAATTATAAAAAAAATAGAGATAAATTATTATATTTTATAAATGAAAATACCACAACCAAAAGCAGAATGATATAGAATAGAATGATGTCATCTGTTTTTAAAGACTATTGATACACTAGAACAGTGCAAAAATGGTAATAAAAGCGGGATATTTCATTGCAAACTTTGGGAGTAAAGTTAGGACTGTAATCTGCTAACTATCTCGGGGTAAACAATGTAGCCACAGCATCACTGGTGGGTATTCCCTGGGCAACAGGGAAAAGGATTAAAATCCTATCAGACCTCAATGTGGAAACTGAAAAACTGATTCTAAAACTCATACTGAAATGCAAAGAATCTACACTAGCAAAATAACTTGACAGATTTGGAAGAGTAATACAGTTTTCTAGAATCACTATAAAGGTACAATAGTCAAGACAAAGAGATATGTGCATAATGATACACAACTAGATCAATCAATACAATCAGAGTCTGGAAGAAGATCAGCAACAAAATGAAAAATGTATATTCCACAAAGGTGCAAGGGCAATTTTGAGGAGAAAGAATCTTCTTCAATAAAGGGTGCTAAGAAAATTGGATAGCCTTTTGTCAAAATATGTATATATATTTTTACTTATACCATACAACATTAAGCAAAAATTAACTGACACTATGTGGTAGACCTAAATGTGAGATATAACAGTATTAAACCTTTAGAAGAAAACATAAGATAAAAACTTCGTGAAATGAGTATGACTGATATGATCATTAGGCTGATTTTATACTGGTTTCATGGGAATATACATATAGCAACATGTACATATTGTGTACTTTAAGTACATCTAGCTTATTGTATATAAATTATACCCCACTAAATTTATTAAAATTAAAAAAATACAAAATACTATTGTTCAGGTGGCATTATTTAACCCTTTTGATTTAATTGCTCAGATGATTTTAGAAAGGTCCACAGCCAGGATGTATGCAGAGATTACTGAATTTTTTCTTTTTCTTTTCTTTTCTTTTCTTTTCTTTTTTTTTTTTTTTTAACCAACACTGCCTGATGCAGTCCCTCATTATGTCTCTCTTACAAGACAATTACTAGCTTGCTGCCAAGCATAAATGGAAACTGACTACAGATGTATATCAGGTAATCTAAATGTCAAGAAATTGCTAACATGCCTTGGGTAGTCCTAAAGAAACATATAAAAGAATATAAAAAAAGATAAAAGGAGCTGCTCAACAGATCTCACTAAGTAAGCATAAATGATGTAAACAGGAGGATGCAATGCTAGTTCAAATGAGCTCAGAGAAGTCAACCCATATATATGCAGTGTGCTTCTCTGACTGTATGATAGATCCCTCTGAGGACCTTCCACAGACATTGCTGAATGGTTTGAATTATATGATTCTCTCCAAGTCAAAGGAAAACAATATGCATGCATGTGTTTTTTTAAAAAAAATTAAGAATAGCATTGTTGTTTGGAAATGCGATGTAAAATACCCTGTAGACTATAAAACCCTGGGGGAAGAAGGCAAGGTGCCTGATGGAAGAGGGTAGGGGTAAGTCCACAACATTAGTAGAGCTGAGACTACTATTAATATTTGGTGACACAAAAATAATTAGGCTTGTGACCTCAGATGGGAGCTTGGATATTTGCAGATTCTAGTGCCGAATCATCTTGGTGGTATGGTCACGTGAATGGGTTCTTGATGATTTTGCAATAAATTCACCCTCATGTGTGTATGCTAAATTCTGGAAATATCTATGGACATTTAGATGAAAAATTATGGTGAATCACGAAGATTTACACTAGCAAAACCTGGTAGCTAGCTCAGAAACAGCCTAGAAAATTTAAACAATTGTCTAAGTCAGATCTTTCTAATTAGTTACCTGGGTTCATAAAATAAGTAAACTTAAGCAAGCAAAAATTGTTCATGTTAGGCATATTTGCTTCCACATGTTGAAGTAACAAATGTGACCATACTTCCTGTTAGTAGAAAAGTTGTCTGATTGTCTGAAGATGGTTGTGGCATAATTCACAGATGAAAAGTATTTTAATAGCTGGCAAGTAGATTACATTAGATCCTACCAGTAGTTTGTGAATAGGGAAGGAGCAAATGGGTATTGACTAGAATGTACAATCATTCTATTTTTTTAAATTTTCTGTAGCAGAATCAAACATAGTAAACATAAATAAAAACTGAAGATACAAATAGTCTACTAATTTTCTCACATGGGTTTGTTTTCTGTGATAAAAGTCAAGGCAAGTTACCTAGGTAAGGAAACATAATATCACACCAACATATCACAGACATTATCATCCTCAGACCATTTGCCCCATTAGTGTGGCTGAAGATGAAATAGACAATTATAGATTTGTGATTTAATACAGATGGTATAAAAATTTGGGAGGGCTTTCTATATTGGTTAAATAAATGTTTTTCAAACAAAAGACAGAGAAATTGCACTCGAGATATTTTTAGAATAAGAATTTGAAAATGAAGGGTTAGGAAATAATAAACGTTTCTTTAATCTCACATGATCCACGCACTAGCGAGATTGATGCACAAGACATGTATCCACACTGGTGAATTTGACTGTATTATGTATTTGTGGAAGATTATAACTGTAAATTATTATTTCTCCATGTAGTTAAATTAGAACTAATTTTTTTTTTTTAGTTGGAGTCTCACTCTGTCGCCCAGACCGGAGTGCAGTGGCCGCTCCCAGTCACCGCAGCCTCGACATGCTGGGCTCTGGTGATTGTTCCGCCTCAGCCTTCCAAGTAGCTGGAACTACAGGCACACGCTACCATGCCCGGCTAATTTTTGATTTAGTGTAGAGATGAGGTCTCGCCAAGTTGCCCAGGCATGTCTCAAACCCGCGGGCTCAAGCAATCCACTCACCTCAGCCTCCCAAAGCGCGGGATTCCAGGCTGAGCCACCGAGCTGGCTTAGAATTAAATTTAAATATGGCCTTGTTACTTACTAAGTGTAAGGACCAGACTTAAAGATATTTTCCAATCACATCCTACACCATCTTCCTGAGATTAGGCTGAAGAGGAAACCCTGATGAAAAGATCTGAGTATCACATGTTCTCACTCATATAGTGGACCTTGAACATCTATCCTAATACTTTAAGAAAAGGATTGACAGTGGTCAATGGAAACTGTGGAAGGTGGGGAGGGAGGGTAAAGGAGGTGGGACTAATGGTAGTCAGTATCTGTCTGGGAACGGGGAGACATTCCTTATCAACAAAAGTTCCTGAACGAAGCATATTTGTATACCTAACCTTTAACTGTACCCCACAATATCAAAATAAAAAATATTGATTTTTTTAAAAAAAGAAAATGCTGAACCTGTCTGATCTCCAGAAACTCAGTACACTTATTCCAAACCAGCATATGACACTAGGGGAGAAGAAGTATAAGTTAAAACAAGAATAAGTGATCACAGGAAAGATTACAGTGAGTGAGTCGAAGACACAAAAAGTGTTATGACCACCAGGCATATAGAGGAACTGTGGTAATGTATTCCAATGAGAGTGTCTCAGAGCAAGGAAACAATCATCTTAGTTACTTTTCTCAATCTCTTGCTGATGGACAGTTGATGCTGGTAGAAGGGAAATATAGCCCCCAAAGATTTATGGGATCTACGTAAAGACTGTGACTTACACAACATTTTGATAAAAAATTTAACACAGAATCTCCTGAACTAGCAGGTTGTAAGTTTGACCTACTATTTGCTTCTCAATTTATGGAGTATAGTTACTAATTTATTTCTCTTTATATTAACATGAGAGAGATTTTTAAAACAGGTCACCTTTGATTTACATGGGTAGAAATTCCTGAAAAGGCAGTTATCTATAGCTTGTGTGATTATGAATCAGGATGACACATTGCTAAGACAACTGTCTGGGCGTGACAGGAATGAGATTTCTACCACATACCTGGGAAGTCGTGTTTTGTGCTCACTCAACTATACTGAATATAAATCAGACGAAAATTTTTAAAGAAAAGTGTCAATGCACTCTGAATAGTTTGAGAAAGGTGAATATAGTAGTGATATGTTTTTTTCATTCCAGGAACATCCGTTCTTTGACTCTTCAGAGAAAACACTTTTAGAATACTTATGGCACATCCAAACTGAGCTGAATTTAAGATAGAAAAAGCCCAATTGATAATTTCATGGAGTTCATAATACTTTAGTGCGTACGGTATGCCTAACCTATACCTGTGCCACAAAATGCCAGATGGCAAATAAAGTGGCTTGAATAGCACTGACCCTGATAGTTCAGAAGTAACTTGGGAATTTTATGAGCCAGTCTACAATTACTCACTTTAAAGAAATCATCATCATTATAAAAAAGAATATTTACTAACATTTATGATACCATGTGGGAGACAATACTCTGAAAGTCTAGTATGCTCTTTTAAAAAGTATGCTTCGAACCAGTGACTACTCTCTCCTGGCCTAATTTTCCTAGAGTCAGTATACATGTGTCTAGGAATTAAGGTGTGGTAGTGGTCTTTTTTGCTGATATGCCTAAAGATCACTTAAATAATTTTTTGTTCCTCTGCCAGAAACATTGGACCTGGCTGAAGAATGTTTCCACCAAAAGATACACAATTTACATTGAATTGGAAGGTGAGATTTACTACATAGCTGTTTGGGGCATCTCATACCAATGAAACAGGATTATGAAAGGGGCTATGGCAGAAGCTGCTTGTGGTGATTGATATAAAACACTAAGTGGCAGTTGACTTACTGCCTGCACACAATCGGGATAGAAAGTACTATGTCTGGAAATCAGAGGATTTACTGGATGGCTCCCAATAACCAACTGACAATTGTCTCCAATTTAGGTGGAGGTGCGGCACTTGTCAAGGAAGGTTGGGTATCCTATAACATTAGATGTAAGCAGAAAATAAAATGAAAAAAAAAGGAAAAAATTTGCTTTTATTTTACCCCCAAAATAATACATATTAAATAAGGAAAGTTAATTTCTCAAACTTAAATTTTAAGGTACAATATGGCATTAGAACAGGCACAATAATTTCAGTATAAGGTAATGTTAAAAATCCTAGTATTAGCATCAAATACAGATCTTTTAGATCTTATTCTCTGTATGACATTGAAATAGTTTTTAAATTTTTATTCTCAAAGTGTCCAATTTGTATAATAGCTGATATGGTTGTTAAAAATATAATATAGAATAATACAAAGGTCTGACAATTAATTACTTAGTAAATAATTGCTTTAGTGCATATTACTATAAAATATTTTTAGATGGCCATTAATTAGAATATAAAATATAGAATGCTAGAGATGGAAGGAGAGTTAATGACAATTTAATTCTATGTTTCAAGTTTATAGAAGAAAAAAATCAAGCTAGAGAAGGAAAGAAAAGGAAATTTGCCTAAGATCAGAGTATTAGATAAAGGTACAAAATATGGGAAAAAACTATTGTATGAAAGAATATATATAAATTTTATAAAAGTTGTAATGCAAAAACCAGTTGTCAGAATCAAGGAAACAGAAAATATATATGCTAAGATTATAGTAATATTTTCAATTTCCAGTCACAAGTTTCAAAAATTTGGTAAATCTATATACTACTGATTATGGTATGCAAAAATTAAGAATGTGATTACTTCTGAACTAGAATCCAAAAATCTGGAAGATAATCATTGGCTTATTAGTTGACATTATTGCTTCCAGTCAAAGGGATCCTTAGGCAAATATTATATATACAGAAGTTTTAGGTACCGTATTTATCAAGAATTGTTTGTTTTATATTATCTTTTAATACACTTTTAAAAGTTTATAAATAAATGTGTGTGTGTGAATGTGTGTGTGTGTATGTGTTGAGCGGGGCTTGAATTTTTCCAAGGAATGAAATGGAAAGCTGCTGAAGTATTTTTAAAGAATACAAGTACATAATCCTAAAATGTAAATCAGAAAAAGGGTTTGTATTTCTTTCTTGAAACAGCTTGAATCACTGACATTTTATTGATTTGCATCGAGCTTTTATATCCTACTTAATCTTATGGTAATCCTTAGCTGATTAGAATGATTTATCATTTTATTTAGAAACTGATGTAAGAATTTTGTGGAAAAAATATAACTGGAACTGAGTAAGAGAAACAGTCCATGACTTTAGAGATTCAAGAAAGAAATTCCAGACTCAGAAAAAAATAATAATAACAGAACCTAATAGTCTATTAGAATAAATTAATTAAAATAGCATAAATTTAATATTAAAATAAGGTGAAACTTATAAGTACAAGGCTTTAGTTAAAATAACTCAAAATACAGTGCAAATTTCACATAAACTTGGTCGAGTTCAGAAAATAAAACTTTAAAATAATCAGACTTACTAAAGCTCAAAACAGATTTGTGTTTGATATTTATTGCCTCAGGGCTGTTTTACCTAGAAAGATATTCAAGTTTTTTGGCATAAGAGTATTTTCCTGTGTCATTCCTTTAAAAGGAAAACTGACTGTCTCTACTTTTCCCTAGAAACATCTTCATATGGGAAGATGTAAGCCCTACATCTTAATTGAGTCTTTGTAATAGGACTGTTATTAGAGTGTAGGGAAAGTCACAGGGTGATTTATTGAAAACTGTTGACTCTCTTTTTCTCTTATGAATTCTTTAGCCCTTCTATTTGAGTTTGGAAGTTTAAATATAATAGAACTTCTAATCTATGGTTTTTGGCATTGGATTTCTTGAAATAGACTCTACTTCTCATTACCAGTTGAGTCATTGATCCTTTAAAGGGCTTGTCTACATGCCCTCTCTGCAGGATTTCAAAGGCCCAGTGCTGTTGGTCTTCTTTTGAAGTCAGACAAATCTTTGTTTAAGGAAAAGTCAACAAGGAACTTCATAATTTCTTTGTCTTGAATAAAATTCCCTCTACATTCGTAGTGATAACACTTCACTGCAGAAAAATAACATGCATTTATTTTTCAAAAGGTTTTTTTTTCTTCAATTCCATTTGTAGATTTTTGTTGTTACTGTTGCACACAGATAAAGTCCAGCTTTAATTCTAGGTAGAAGTAATTGTGTGTGATAAAATGCCTAGAATACTTATGTGAAGGCTTAGATTTTAAAATGTCATTCTCACTCTGATCTTTTCTACCAGCTCTAAATGAGAGATTCCTCCTATTGCTTGTAGAAAGAGAGATAAACAGAATACTAGTATCACTGAAATTTATAAAATTTGTAATAGTTAAATGCATCAGTAAATAAATCAAATGTCACTGTTAAATGACCTAGTAACAAGAATCAATGTCTATTCATTGTAAAGTTTTCACATTAGATTGTAATTTTTCTAGAAACAACTGAAACAAGGTAAGAAAGAAATGAATAAATATTAATTAAATATCAGTTTAATAGACAGCAGGATAGAGTTGAAAAATATTTAGAACATGGTATAGAACGAAGGACTTGGTAAGTTTCAATGAATATTTTTATAAAAGAGAAATAATAAATAACTATAGTAAGGCATCTAAGTTGTAATCATTTAAATGGCATCATGCTTAGAGTTCACATTCACAGATATAACACCAACAAATGTAGATTTAAAGTAAAGGTTAATGGAAAAAAATTGCAATAAGATGATAGTAGAACACATGCTACCTGTAATCACACGATCTGGAAGTCAAAGCAGGCAGATAGCTGGTGTGCACCAGAGATCACTATTTTTTTCTATTTCTGGAATATCTAAGATATTTTGTATTGGACACCTGAAGTGTTTGTCACATTTTATTGTACTAGTCTTCTTAATTTTTATCTTTTTTCCCTTTTTAGGAATATTTTTAACTTTATTGTCACAAAGATTTATTGATTTTGTAAAGAAAAAGTATATTATGATATGTTTAATTCAAACAACTGTTTTTGTTCTGATTTTTCATAGCAGTATATCTTATTTCTCTTAGGAAGTTGCCTTTGGTCATCTAATTTAACTTTTTTTGGCGGGTTTGTCTTAATATCTGCTTTTCTTATTAGAGGTTTTCCTTAAATATTTGGTAATCCATAGCTGTGCGTGTTTAAGAAAGCACTTAAAAGTTGAGCAGAAGCTCAGTGTGTATAGGCAATATTTATCAAGTAGAGTCTTATCATCAATAGTCTGGTAGCATCTCCAAAAATTTATTTCAGACTGTTTATATTATCCAGAAGAAAAACTTTTTCCACCAAAGGACTACTGGCACTCATAAGCAACTTCAGTAACATTGTGGATTACAATCAACAATCAGCACTAACACTATTCAAGCTAAGAACATGATAAAGACCACAATCTCATTTACTATAGCCAAACAAAACCAAAATAACCCTGAAATACATCTAAACCAAAGAGGTGAGAGACCTACTAAACAAGAACTACAAAACACCACTGAAAGTAATCAAAGATGACACAAACAAATGGAAAATGATTCTGTGCTCATAGATTGGATGAATCAATATTGTTAAAATGTCCAAACTACCCAAAGCAATCTACAGATTCAATTAGACCCTATCAAATTATCAGCAGCATTTTTCACAAATCTAGAAGAAACAATTTTTAAATTTGTGTGAAAACAAAAAAGAACCCAAATAACCACAACTTTTAAAGTATAAAGAACAAAGCTGTAGGATCACAGTACCACACTTCAATCTTTACAACAAGCCTACAGTAACCAAAAGAACCTGGTACTAGTACAAAAATAAACAAATAGACCATGGGAACACAATTGAGAACCCAGAAATAAAACCTCTGACATACTACCATATCATCTCTGACAAAGCAGACATAAACTCTGGGGAAATGATAACCTACTTAATGAATGCTGCTGGAAAAAATGACTAATCCTATGCAGAAGAATGAAGCTAAACCTTTTCCTCTCACCATATATAAAAATTAACTCAAGATGAATGAACAGCTTAAACGTAATACTTCGAACTACAAAAACTCTAGATAAAAGCTTAAAAAACATTCTTCAGGATACTGGCCAAGGTAATAAATTTATGAACAAGACATCAAAAGCAAAAGCAGCAAGAGCCTAATGACACAAGAGCTTCTACACAGAAAAGACTCCATTAATTGAGTTAACAGACAAACTTACAGAATGGGAGAAAATACTTGCAAATAATGAATCCAACCAAGGTTCAATATTCAGAATCCACAAAGAATTCAACTTTAACTTACAGGGAAAAAATTAATAAGCCTATTAAAAAGTGGGCAAAGACCATGAACAGACACTTCCCAAAGGAAGATATAAAAGCGGCCAATAAACATGAAAAAATTGCTCATCATTAATCATTAGAAAGGTGCCAATCAAAATCACAATGAGATACCTCCTCATACCTGTCAGGTTGGCTTTTATTCAAAGATCAGAAAACAACAGACGTTGTGGAGCACGCAGAGAAAAGAGAGTACTTCTACACCTTTGGTAGTGATGCAAGTTAGTTGAACCTCTGTGGAAAGAAGTTTGGAGATTTCGCAAAGAACTAAAAATAGGTTTACCACTTGATCCAGCAACTACACTACTGGGTATATACCCAAAGGAATAAAAATCACTCTATCAGACATGCACACTTGCATGTGCATGTTAACTGCAGCACAATAACAAAAACAAGAAAGCAACCTAGGTGCCCATCAACGATGGACTGGGTAAGCAAAATATGGTACATATACACCATGGAATACTATGCAGCCATAAAAAAGAACAAACTCATGTCCTTTGCAGCAACATGAATGAAGCTAAAGATCATCATTCTCAGTGAATTATCATAGAAACAGAAAACTGAATAACATACTCGTAAATGGTTCCGCATCATTCTTTCTGAAGATCAAAGTTTTACTTTTCTAATGGTATAAAGAAAGACTTTGAAAAACTATCAATTTGAAAAAAGAGATTCACAGCATTTCTTCTCTTTAATCCAATTATGCCTCGATCTTTAGCGCTACCAACTTTTTAGTCTTTTTGTGGCTTCTGCAGCAAAAACTATGTTACATTGGGGCTTTTTCTGCCACAGCTCAAGTATGTCTTTCAAGTTTGCTACATTTGTTTCCATGAATCCATATACTTTTAATTTTCCAATATTGTGTTGCCACAAATTTCTGTTTTATTATTTTTGCACTTAAGGACATACTATTTATTTATGTGAAAACTTTACTGCCATTTAGTAAAATTTTAGGAAAATATTGGGGAAAACGGATGTACTTAATTTGATATCTTTAACAGCCAATCAATCCAATTGTTTATTCAACCTTAACTTTTAAAAATGATATTAGTACAAAATGAATACTTTCATGTTACTAAAACTTTGTCATCCTGCCTGTTTTTACCTGGCGAAATCCAGCAAATCACCTTCCAGAAGATATCATGATAAATTATAAAAGTTTCAGGTTTGAAGTTAGGCATAAGTTAATTCAAAAATGTATTACTAGGTCATGATAGCTGTATGACATTGGAGAGAATGGTTTCATCTCTGATAACATGACTTTACATCTTTATAACATAGATTTATTCTTATCAAACTTAATGAATGGGATTAAGTAAATAACTCTTTGAACTGTATAGTCAGTTTCTGATGAACTTCAGATGAGAAAAATACAATTAATTTATATAAAATAGCTAGTCAAAGCCATCATCTTTTTTTTTTTTTTTTTTTGAGTGGTAGTTTCACCCTGTTGCCCAGGTTGGAGTGGGTGGCATACTCACGGCCACTGTGCAGCCTTGACTTGCTGGGCGCAGGCAATCCTTCTGCTTCAGCCTTCCAAGTAGCTAGAACTATAGGCCCATGCCATCATGCTCAGATAATTTGTTTTATTTATTATAGAGACTAGGTCTTGCCAAGTTGCCCAGACTGGTCTTAAACCCCTGGACTCAGGCAATCCTCTCACCTCAGCCTCTCAAAGTGCTGGGATTACAGGCCACCACACTTGGCATCTTTAGTAGTGTGATACAGTCATACATCACACAATGAGATGTTCTTACCAATCAACAACATACCATATGGTTTATTGAAAACAATTTCCTGAACATATGACTACAATTATGGATATTTGTCTGTGAACTTGGAAATAATTTTAAAAACCTGGACTTAGACCCTCTTATCCTTCAAAAATTTTAAGAAAATTATCAAAGTTTATTTTTTATATACTTTGTATATTTTTGTATAACTATGATAGGTTGAAATTTGGACTACTAATATTTGATATCAAATTTGAACACACACATTTCCAAATCTAAATATTTTGTCCTTTCCAAAATGATTTCTTTTTCATAATTCTGGGTTTACTTTGAAAAATGCAGAATTATTCTTTTATTTTTGTTTTGAAAATATATATGAACATTCATACTGCCATGAAATGTTGTTCTATATAATTAAATAAGATTATATTTAGGTTATAAATTAAATTCCATACACACTCGTACTACCAAATAATTGTTTAACATAAGCATACTAACTGAAAATCTTTGTGTAATTTTGTTTAGAAAGAATAGCACCCTATACATCTATCAATAATGTTAGGCGGATAATTTTTTCACTAAGATTATGAAAGACTACTTTCAAATTTCAAGCAAATAAAAAAGGATTAGAAAGAAATTGTCATACTTAGTCCTTTACACTTAGTTAATTATTATTTATACAACTCTTTAAGCTTTTTAATAATAGAAATCTAATTTTAAATGTGCAATTATTTTTTATTTCAAAATACACATTAGACAATGCAAATACAGAAGAAAAAATGAAAAAGCAATTAACAAAGAAATTAAGAATGCTTATTTATATTAATTATTATTGAAATCTCCTGCTCATATGAATGCAGGGAAACTGAACTCTCCAATTTATCCTTACACTTCTCTAAAATGTTTTCTCTTACTTTTATGATATTCTGTTTTTCAACCTACCTCCTAATTATAGATATTTGACAAAGTCCATTATTAATAAGAATATGGATCTAATCTCTAGTGCTAGAGTAAGTACTCATGTTATTAATAGATTATGATGAAAATTTTGTGCCCAAACAGTTTGATAAACATAATTTATTATCCATTGGAAACATTTATTCATGTTTGCTAAGTTTTTTGGTAGACAATGCATGTATAGTGCTAAATGCATAGCATTTTACCAAAAAACTTTAGAACATGACCAATATATTCAATAATAATGTGTATCCAGAATAACTTCTTTAAACTTACAATCAGTCCTCACAACGATGACCAATACACTCAATAACTTTAGCCTTGAGAAGACATCTCTTCTATGCTCCAAAATGGTTTGACCTGCCTTGTGCTCTGGAAGACTAATCTATACAGCCTGCAATTCAGGCTCCTTTGCTCTGTGGCTTTAAGTTTAGGCTAGTCTTTACCTGGCACTCTCAGGAGATTAAAAATGCAAGGGACATGTTAGAATGCTTATTTCTATGGTTTCTTTTTCTGCCCTATATTTAAGGATACAGTTTCTGTAGGGCAACATGATTCTCATGGATACAGTGTTCATCATGTATGCTTTACAGCTCCCTTCACTGGACTCTTCTGATCTAGATTTGGTAAAGGCTTTTCAGGATGTCTAGTCTTTATGTGCTTTATAACGTGCTTCCAATTTGGGGGTAATAGTTCATATACTAATTTCTCCTTTGACACTTTTCAGAGTATGTATTTTGCTTTATGCTGGCATCCTGATAATACATTCTCTAATAAAAGCATTTTTTTGTTCTTACTAATTTTTAAGTTTACATATTTATTGTACATAGTATCATTGTCTATTTCTACCCACTACAGTAAAAGTGGTTCGTGAGCAGGATGCTACCTGTACTCTTAGAACAGGGTCTAACCCATAAATAGGCACCTGCAATTATGAGTTGAATGGCTAATTGGGAGATCATATTCAAAATTCCAACTTGGTATACTGAGAACATATCTCCTTCAAGCTGACCTGACAAAAGCACTAGCAATTCTCATACTCCCTCACTGTTACACTGTTGGAACAGATATTATCTTGTATCCACAGCAACATTATGTAATTTTTGATCAATAGAAGTAGCTCCAGCAGAGCAGGCTGAGTTTGCTAAGGTTCTGAAAGAATCTGTGGAAGTTGTGTTGAAAGGGACGATAGAGGTTTGGGGCCCTCAGCTGGGGCAAATCCCCTGGCTGTCCTCAATGATACCTTGAAAAGGAAAATGATTTTTTTCCCTATGGCAATACTCTCAGGTTTTTATCTGCAACAATTTCAGTTTTAATGTAGCCTTTTGTGTTTTATGTTAAAAATACAACTCTTATTTCTGTCTTCATTACTAGGTAATAAAGAGAAGAAAACTAAATTAATAAATCAATAGAACTAGAATTACACTTAGAAAAAAGGTAACTTATTTGGAGAAAAATACTTTAATTGCTTGAATTGGCAATAGTCACCATACAATGTATTGAAGATGAAAGGGGGCACAGTTGTAAGCCTGAACTCCATTGGACAAAGCCAAACAAATATTCGCACAGTTAGAAGAAACATAGCTGCCAAACACCAATTGGTGCCAAGAGTTCAAAGGAGTAGATAAATGGCTTTGTAAAATTCAATAGAATATTAATTTATGATCATAATTTGGTATACAGCAGGGAAAAAATACACATTAGAAAGAAAAATAGAGAAGGAAGCAATAAAAGTTTACCTAACCTGTAGGATTCCCTTTAGAAACTTCATTTGGCATATCTTCTGTAAATTCATTGCCAAAACCCATTAGCAATGACCACTCACATAAGCCTATTTATTTTATTTAGTTTGAATATAAATTAATTTTCATGCTGGACTTTGTACTGTAATAAAATATGCCATCTATACAACTTATTATCTGTCTAACCAACCCCACTCTGAATTCCTAATCATATACATCTCAGAAATTTTAGATTTGAGATTGCATATCTGTATTATACTATGGCTTATGCTTTTAATTACAAACCGCAATGTTCAATTGTATGTGTCAACTTGGCTAGGCTATGTTGCCCAAAGGTTAGGTCAAACACCAGAATTTTCTGTGAAATATTTTTTAGTTGTAATTAACAATTAAATCAGTATACTTTGAGTGAAGCAAATTATCCTCCATATTGTCAGTGGGTCTCATTCTATCACCTGAAGACATTAAGAGAAAAAGACTTGGATCTGCCAAAGAAGAAGCAATTATATGTCTAGACTGTCTTCATATTCAGGAAGACAATATCCACTCTTCTCTGGATCTCTACTCTGCTGATCTACTTTGCCAAATTTAGAATTCCCAGCCCCACAAACTTGTTAATCAATTCTCTAAAATCTCTCTCTCTCTCTTTTCTATAGAATACCATAACTAATACACCAACATTTAAAATATAATTTACAAATTCCTCTTAAGCTGTTTTCTCTGTATTTCTCTTGATTTCCTCTATTGTGCCTCTTGTTTTACATGTTATATCCAGGTTATTTTTTTTTTCTCTTTCCATTTTCCAAAATTCATTGTACTTAGTTCTACTTCCAGGATGTTCCACCTTACTGAACCCTGTCCTTATTGTATTAAATGTACTCCATATTTTTGTCTAATGAAAATATTCTTAGTGAAGTCTCTCAATTTTCCCTGACAAAGACTAGTAACTCTGTCAGAAGCATTCATACATTCTTAATATTTTCTTTTTTTCTTTCTTATTTCCAATATTGTACTTATCAGAGATTGTCATTTCAGAAAGTTCTTACCACTTGCGGAAAATTACTGCAATGAAAAAGTCCACTTAGAGTAAAATCTGTGGTGCAGGATCAAAATTTTATAGTGTTGGGGTTCAGAAAACAATACTCCATAGAATTGCAGTCTGATATGCTGAGAGGCATTAGGTGATGCCTCATAATCAAGGTCCCTCTAAACTTGTCTGGTTCCCTCCCCATAGCACAGGGAGGAATTATTACTGGAATTCCTTTACCTAAGAAATCTTCTCTCTGAAACAAATGCAATTGTTCTTAAGACCGTCTCTCTAAGAATCTCATCAAATACCCAGAAACAAATCAACCAACTGAGAAAAGATGATACTGAAACTGTCACTATGCCTAGATATAGGCAGACTTTCTGTCTATTCTTTTGAAGGTAGGTCCAAGAGAAGACTTAGGAGTAGTTATCAGGACAATAAGACAATCTTTATTTCTGTGCAGCTTCACCTCTAATCATTCCAAAGACAATTATTTATTAACCATTGTTTAAGCATTGAGTCTAACAATTTCCTCATTTCATTTTCCCCTGTGGACATTTAAGCCTTAAAAAAAGGACCTCTCTTTGAGTTCATAATTTTTGTGAGACACCCATATGCATTATATATTTGCTATGCTTTTCTCTTGTTATCCTGCTTTTTTTGTTACAGAGTGGTCAGCCATGACTCTTTATGATAGTGAGAAAAGAAACTACCCCCCTTCTTCCTGTACAGTTTTAGTGACAAAGATGAGCTGGCTGAGACACATGATTTGCTCTGGAGCCTACAATGAGGTCCTGGGACAATGGTCAAAAAGCCAGCAAAGAAAGATAAGAATTTTTAGCAAGCTCAGATCTCTTCCTGTAGTGTCTGGTAAAAACTGAAAGGTAAAAATGATCTTTATCCTTTTCTTTCCAAATTCAGGTTAGCAGAAGACAAATCTTTTTTTTTTTTTTTTTCCCTGATTGTGACTTTTGTGTCAATTTTGCTTTTAGGGTATCCATTTGTTATTGATTTTATTTTCTTTGCCATAGACAGCTATTGTTTTCCTGTTTTTTTTTTTTATTTTGTGTCCTGATAACTTGGCTTAGCTTATCATATGTTAGGGGCAAGTAGGTTGTCCGGCCAGTGTGTGCAGTAAGCCAACTGGGAAAGTTTAGAAGTTCCCACAGAAAACTAATGTACTGACTTTTGCCAGATATCAAGGTCTTTTCTAAATATGTCTTCCTGTTAGTTGGTTTTGTGCATGGTTCTCAATCTTGTGTGAAGATTGCTGTTTCGAACCTCTTTGGATGCACTTCATGCATCCTTTGTCAAGTCATTACACTTAAGCTCGCTGCTTTTGGTTCTGAGTCACTTGGTAGCTAACTTTGGCTTTAAAAAAAAAGATGGAACATATTCTATTACATTCCAAAACCAGAAGTCCAAAAACCAGAAATATTGGCTGGTTGTCCTGGCTGAAATTGGTTAGTACAAGATTTGAAAATATATTTTTAAGAGCACTATGGCCAAAAGCCAGTTTAATTATAAGCTGATATTCTGTCTCTTTTGGGTTGTGTTTACTCATGGGAACTTCTCTGTCTGTTGAACCTCTTTTTCTCAAATCTCTGCTAACTATAATCTCATTGGTCTTATTAGGAAATTTAAGATCTCCCCAAACTTGTCACTTTAAGACTTGTCCTTGGTGACATCCAGGGAATTCAGTGATGGAACAGGTCAGACTATGAGAGTGTCCACAAAAGTGATTATCTATAAAGACTCTCTGTGTATGAGTGGGTGTGTGCCAGTGGGTGAGTGAAAGTCCACCTGAAGGGAGACTTGGGTTCATATACCTGGGGTTTTCCTCAGGAGGTGACTGCAACTCACTACCACCCTGATATTGAAGACACAGGTGCACAGGATCATCTACTGTTCTTTAGAGGAGGCAGAAGAGAGTAGCCACCCCTCAACACATGTCACCCAGCTCACAGCAACACCTGCAGTAGCAGACTGGGCATGAGTAGGAGGAACCATGGAGAAGGCAAGTCATGGAACTCTGGAACAAAGCTCCAAAGTCAGTGATGAAAAACTGATGGGGCCCCATCTTCTCTGTTCCAGGACCAGGCATTGCCCCACCGGCTCTGCCCAACCTCCACCTTGGGACCCAGAGACTATCCTCTCATTGGACTCAGAGAGACAGACACCCCTTCCCCACACTGGAAGAGGAACAGACACATCAGATCTGACCTGGAGACCTGACAGCAGCAGCAGTGAGTAGAATGAGTCTGGTTCTGATACATTCTCCTCCCACAGTAGTCTGTGGGGCATCTGACCATGGTGAGAGAATTCTTATCAGCTTGCACTGAGAGGGGAAGGGCTGGAGAACAGAACCACTCCCTAAGAGGGAGCCCGGAGCTGAAAGGAACATGGACTTGCAGAAACAGCCACAGAGCAAGGATTTTTTTTTCTTTCTTCTTTTTGTTTCCTGTTTTAGTTTTTGCTTTTTTTCTCTCTTTCTGTCTGCTTTTGTTAACATTTTATTCTTGCTTTGTTTATATCATTATCATTTTTTTTTTTAGATTTTTTTGTTTGTGTATGAGTATTTTTGAGGGAAAGTACACCAACAGGGGGAGTTGTGTTTGTTTGTTTGTATGATTGTCTATATGTTTTTGTCTTTTTGTTATTCTGTCTTTGTTTGTTTCTCTGTTTATCTGTTAGTTGGTAGCAGTCTTTTTTCCATCTTCTTCTTCTGTCTCTCCACTTTCCTTCCATCTTCTTCCTTCCTTTTTCCATTCTTTTCCCTTTTCTTTTTCTTTTTTCTTTTATTTTGAGTAGGAGTCTCACTCTGTCGCCCAGACTGGAGTACAGTGGCACGCTCCCAGCCACTGCAGCCTCTACCTGCTGGGCTCCGGCAATCCTTCCGTCCCAGCCTTCCAAGTAGCTGGAACTACAGGGGCATGATACCATGCCCGACCAATTTTTTATTTATTGTAGAGATGAGGTCTCACCAAGTTGTCCGGGTGGGTCTCGAAACCACGGGTTCAGGCAATCCACTCACCTCGGCCTCCCAAAGTGCTGGGATTATAAGCTAAGCCACCAAACCCAGCCTTCTTTTCCCTTTTCTTATCTCATTTTGCTTTCAGGGGGCAAACAGATACCCCCACTGCATAGACAGATTGTAAAGCAATGAGGAGTGGGTTCCAGAGGGTCCACACACCAGTCAACAGACACTGGAATCTGCAAATAGCTTCTGAATCACAGCTTCACCCTTAATTAAATCTCAAAACTGCAAAAAACATGGGCCCCCCCACCCCCAGTCTATCTTCAGGATAGAACAAAACCTATGTCTACATAAGGAATCTACATAAGGAAGAATCAAAGATTGAGTAAACAGAAATAAAAACTACACTGGACAACATCACTGTACAACAGAATTAAAGAAGAGTTAAAAAGGGGGGAGGAAAACTTACCCAAATGAAGAAAAGTCAAAGGAATAATATAAATCTCACACAGACTCCTGGGAAGTCAGCCACTGAGAATACAGACTTCGAAACTCAAACAATGAAGAGCCCCTAGAATGACAGGTTCCAAACCACAAACCCAGATATCAAGATATTAATAGAGAGAATAAATAGAAATGAGGAGAGAAAAAAGGAAAGAATGAAAGAACTGGCAACTGCAATAACAGCAATAAAGAATAATGTGAATGAAATAAGAAATGTCAGACTACATACTGAGGAAGACTAATTAGAATAGCAGCAGACTTATCTACAGAAATAGTTCAGACTTGGAGAGTTTGGAGCACAATATTCAAAGTTCTCAAAGATAAACAATTTCAACCAAGAATTAACTACCCAGCTAAGCTAAGTTTCATCAGTGAAGGAGAATTAAAATCCTTCCCAGACATTCAGTCCCTAAGAGTTTACACTGCCTCCAGACAAGTTCTACAAGAAACACTTAAGAAAGTATTGAGCACAGAAGAAAGGAAAAAAAGAACAACAACACCCTTCCCAAGAATGCAGAAAAAAGACTGAAAATACACATGAATCAACCCCAAATCAAAAGAAGGACAACAAACAAACAGCAGCAAAAACAACAAACTCTATAAGAACTTCATGACAGAGATAAACTCTCACATCTCAATAATAAGCCTAAATGTGAATGGACTAAATGCACCACTGAAAAGACATAGAAGGGCAAAATACATACAATATCATGAAGCAACAATATATTGTCTCCAAGAGACTCATCTCACCAGAAAGGGCACTCATAGACTCAAAGTCAGAGGATGGGAAACAAAATTTGCGGCAAATAGAACACAAGACAAAGCAGATGTCACGATCTTACTATCAGACAAAATACTCTTTAAGCTATCAAAAATTTAAAAAGATATGGAAGATCACTACATAATGATAAAAGAATCAATCCATCAACAAGAAATATCCATCCTAAATATATATGCACTCAACATAGGAGCACAAACTTTCATAAAGCAGCTTCTAGGTAAACTAAAAAAATGTATTGACTCTAACACTATCATAGTTGGGAACATAAACATCCCACTAACAATGCTGGACAGAGCATTAAGACAAAAAGTCAACAAGGAGATCTGAAACCTCAATGTGACACTGGACCAAATGAACTTAATTGATACCTACAGAACACTTCACCCAACACAAATGGAATATACATTCTACTCATCACCACATGGAACTTACTCTCAGATTGACCATATCCTTGGCCATAAATAAAGCATAAACAAATTCCATAAGATTAAAATTCTGCCATACACTTTCTCAGAACACAGTGGAATAAATACAAATGTCACCACCAACAAAATTTCCCCAAAACTCACAAAGACATGGACACCAAACACCATGATGCTAAACAACTACTGGTGATGTAGATTTTTTAGGTCAGCCTGGGCTTCGAGAGTGTATCTCAATGGGCCAGCCAAGCTCCAGAGAATGGTTGAGGGGCTGGCAAGCCTAGCCCCAGAAGTGTCAGCTCTAACAGGCTGGCAAACCAAGTCCTGAGAGTGTTACAATTCGGGGGCGGGGGGGAGGGGGCGGCACATTGGCAAGTCAAGCCCTGAAAGTGTTGCTGATTCAGGGAGCTGGCAGGTCTAGCCCCTTAGGTGTCTCAGCTTTGAAGTCTCGCCTTTTTCCAGCAGCTCTCCTGGTTCAGCTGGCTCCATTGGCTGGCAAGCCAGTCTCCGGGGTGCACGGTTTTTTGACTTTGAAGATCTTTTGCAGCTCTTCAAGGTCGAGGCCCTTGTGTCATGCCCAGGAAGAATGAGGGACACGGCCTGCCAGAAAGTGAGTAGGCAGGATTTATTGAAAGGAAAAAGAAGCTTCCATGGTGAGAGGGGACCCAAAAGAATTATCAGTCTTGGGTTGAAACCTACTGCTCATATAGCCCTAAGTCCAAGCTGATTGGCTCACACTAGCTGTGAGCTGCTGCTGTTTTGATTGGTCAGTATTAAGAACCAATCAGCAGGAGGTAGGGGCCTAATGGTGAGCTGAGTGGTTACTTTTTGATCCCAGCAGTGAGGACTTTAGCTCTAGCTTGAGAGGTTCGCAGGGAGCTTGTTGACCAATGCTAAGCCTGAGAGACCTGCCAGGAGTTCACTATATTGTTACCAGAGGACTCACCTATCTGTCTGTCTAAACTTTTCTCTAGCTGTCTCCTGTCTCACTGGGTAAACATGGAAATCAAAACAGATATTAAAAGACATCTGGAAACAAAAGAAAACAAAAAAAAAATCTTGCCAAAATCTCTGGGATGCCATAAAATCAGTCCTAAGAGGGGAATTCATATCCCTACGAACACACATGAAGAAAAAGGAAATATGACAAGTTAACAGACTAACAAATCACCTAAACAAGCTGGAAAAGAGAGACCACCAAAAACCCTAACCTCAGCAGAAGAATCCAGATCAACAAACTAAAAGTCCAAATTCAGGACATGGAAGACAAAAATGTAGTAAAAAAAAAAAAAATGAAAACAAAAGCTGACTTTTTGAAAGGATTAAACAAGACTGATGGACCCCTACCTAGAATGATCAAGCAAAAGAGAAAAAAAGTCAAAATAAACACAATCGGAAATGCAAAAGATAAAGTCACAACTGACCCCGAAGAAATACAAAAGATTATAGATTACTATGTGCACCAGTATGGATACAAACTCAAAAGCCTAATTGAAATGGAAGACTTATATCACACAACCTCCTCAGGTTAAAACAAGAAGAAATTGAGACCCTAAAAAGACCAATAAAAACCCAGAAAATCAACTATGTCATAAGAAAACAATCTACCAAAAAATGCTCTTGACCATATAGCTTTCAGGCAGAATTCTACAAAACATACAAGGAGGAGCTGATACCAATCCTATTGAAAGTATTCCAGGCAATCGAAAAAGATATAACTCTCCCCATATTATCTTGTGACACTAATATCACATTGATTCCCAAACCAGGTAAAGATCCAACAAAGAAAGAGAACTACAGGCCATATCCTTCATTAACATAGGTGCTAAAATTCTCAACAAGATTCTAGCAAACCATATCCACCAACAAATTTCAAAAATCATCCACCATGACCAAGTAGGCTTCATCTGCAGGACCATAAGCGTAATTAAATACACCACAGGATTATATCATTAGAAACAGAAAGGTTTTTATAAAATCCAGCACCCCTTCTTGATAAAAACCCTCAAGCATCTAGGCATATATGGAGCATAGCTCAAAATATTAAGAGCCTTCTACAAGAAACCCACAGTCAACACACTGCTAAACAGACAGTAATAGGAATCATTTCCCCTGAAGACCAGAACAAGACAAGTATACTCACTCTCACCCCTCCTGTTCAA
The DNA here is from genome assembly GCA_963574415.1 of Tarsius wallacei. NCBI lineage: Eukaryota > Metazoa > Chordata > Mammalia > Primates > Tarsiidae > Tarsius > Tarsius wallacei. Next base: position 22,862 of record CAUYQG010292062.1, read on the forward strand.
CATAGTATTGGAAGTCCTAGCTAGAGCAATCAGACAAGAGAAGGAAATCAGGGATATCCAAATAGGAAAAGAGGAAGTTAAGATATTCCTTTTTGCAGACAACATGATTCTATACTTCGAAAACCCAAAAGAATCTTTCAAAAACCTCCTTACACTGATAAAGAACTTTGACAAAGTCTCAGGTTATAAAATAAATGCATAAAAGTCAGTCATATTCCTACTCACTAACAATTAACAAACAGAAATCCAAATGAAAAGCACAATCCCATTCACCATAGCCACAAAAAAAAAAAAAAAAAAGAAAAAAAGAAAAGAAAGAAAGAAAGAAGGAAAGAAAGAAATACCTTGGCATCTTCCTAAGCAGATTAGTCAAAAACCTTTACAATGAAAACTACAAAACATTATTCAAATAAATAAACATGAGAGAAACACATGGAAAAATATTCTATGCTTATAGATTAGAAGAATCAATATTTTTAAGATGTCTATCCTACTCAAGGCAATCTACAGATTTAAAGAAATACCCACTGAATTACCAGCAGCATTTTTCTCAGATCTGGAAATGACAACAGAGGACTTCATATTGAAACATAAATGAACATGAATAGCCAAAACAATCCTCAGAAAAAAAAAAAAAAGTGGAAGGCATTACGGTCTCAGACTTTAAGATTTATTATCAAGCTACAATAATCAAAAGAGCGTGGTATTGGTAGAAGAACAGACATTTAGACCAATGGAACAGGATAGAGATTCCTGAAGCAAAACCTCAATTTTTCAACCAACTCATCTTATACAAAGCCTCCACCATCAACCACTGGGGAGAGGGGATCCTATTCGGTAAATGGTGCTCAGAAAACAGACTGACAATATGCAGAAGATTAAAACAAGACCCCTACATATCACCATACACAAAAATCAACTCTAAATGGATCAGAGACCTAAAAGTAAAACCTCAAACTATAAAAATATTAGAAAATGCAGGAGACACATTTATGCAAATTGGAACTGGCAACTAACTAATTCCTGATCAAAATCCCAAGTGCCCATGCCATAAGAGAGAAGATAGATAAGTGGGCCCTCATCAAACTCACAAACTTCTGCAAAGCCAAATAAACTATCAACAGAGTGGGGAGTCAGTCTACAGACTGGGAAAAAATACTTGTCAACTGTATATCTGACAAAGGTCTAACATCTAGGATCTACAAGGAACTCAAAGGTGCTGAAAAGAAAGAAACAGCCTCATTACAAAGTGGGCAAAAGATATGACTAGACACTTCTCAAAAGAAGACATACGAGCAACCAACAGAGATATGAACAAATGTTCAGCCTCACTAGTCATCATATAAATGCAAATTTAAGCCACACTGAGCTAACACCTCACTCCAGTCAGGATGGCCATCATCAATAACTCAAAAAACAACAGATGCAGAAGAGGATGTGGTGAAATGGGAACACTTCTACACAGTTGGTGGGAGTGTAAACTAGTTGAATCTCTATGGAAAACAGTGTGGCAATTCCTAAAAGATCTAAAAATCGACCTCCCATTCAACCCACAATCCCCCTAATGGGAATATACCAGGAGGAACTAAAATCACTCCATGAAAAAGATACCTGCACATGCATGTTTATTGCAGCATTATTTATGATAGCAAAAACATGGAACCAAACATGTTGTCCATCGAAAGAGGATTGGATAAAAAAATGTGGCACATATACATGATTGGGTATTATGCAGCCATAAACCAGAACAAAACTATGGACCTCACAGTACCTTGGATGAATTTAGAGGCTATAGTACTGAGTGATCTATCACAGAAACAAAGAACTGAGTATCACATGCTCTCACTCATAAACAGACCTCGAACAACTATCATAATACTATAAGAAAGGGACTGGCAGTAGTGGGAAACTGCCAGGGGAGGGGGCAGCACACCTCATCAACAAGGTGATGTGCATAATGAACACTTGTATACCTAACCCTGAATGGTATCTCACATATTTAAAATTTGAAAAAATTTAAAGACTTATTCTTTTATTTACTTCTGGCTTTTCTTTCCTATCTAGTTTTCTTTAATCTTTGATATGTTCTCCCTCAAGTTTCTACCTCTTTTATTTGGTGATCGATAGATTAAAAAATTCCTGAAAGAAATCATCAGCATTCTGGTTATTGAATAAGAGAATCTAAAGGAGACATGATGACTCTGAAACTCCTTGAGGAACACTGCCAAGGCACCCTTGGCCCCTGTTTGAGCTCCCTGTCTTCTTTACAGAACCCCAAATATTCTCCGTGGGTTTAGCCCTGTTCTTTAATGGTCTCCAACTTGAACTCAGTAATCTGGTTTAGAAGTAGAAACTAACTTAAAACAATACCTATTGAACTTAATCAGTTTCCAAATTACAAGTTTTTGACAACCCTCTGGTTATTTTTAAACTCTTTGGGCAGTTTTTTCTTTTTTTTTTTTTTTTTGAGAAACTTGCCTATGGCAGGTCTTTCTGCCATAAATCATCCTTTTTCCTTCTTTTCTTCTTGCTAATAAACTCTGTTTTAAAACTTTAAAAAAAATTTATTTGAAACAAAAATTAACATCTGTAAAGGAACTTTCCATTTGTAAGGGAATATATATGCACATCATGTCCAAACATATATTTCTGTGTATATATGTGCATGTATTATTTACAATAATGTGCTATATAATGATATTTCAGTCAATGATGGACTGCATATACAATAGTAGTCCCAAAAAATTATAATACTATATTTTTGTTGTATCTTTTATATGTTTAAATATATTTAGATACACAAATACTTACTATGATGTTATAATTGCCTACAGTATGGTAACAAAATGTACAAATTTAAAATGTAAGAGCAATAGGTCATACTGTATTGCCTAGGTGTGTATTAGGCTATACTGTCTAGGTTTGTGTATATACACTCTGTGTTGTTCACACAATGATGGAATGACTTAAAGACACATTTATCAGAATGTATCCTCATCATTAACCAAGGAATGACTATATATTTGTTTGCATATACATGCATACACACTAAGGATTATTACAAAGGTATTGTAATTAAACTAAACTTATTTTCAGTTAGTATAAAAGTGTCCTGACCCAACATGTTTATCTGGAAACAAATTTTGTAATTTGATTATGGAGATTGAATGCAATAAACTTGCCATTAAATATGGTGATAAACAATAAAACAGTTTTTAAAGTTTATGCAATGTACTTTCATTGTTGAGAATAATAACTTTTAAAGCATAAAATAATTTTACAAACCAAAAAATAATGTTAAGAATTAAAAGGAAAATATATATTATGTTATTTTGAACCTAGATCTATCTAGTTATTGCAATTCCATACTTGTGAGAATGGATGAGTTAGAAGTTAATCACACTTGCTGTGATTTGAATGTGTTTCCCCAAAATCGTGTGCTGAAAATGTAATCTCCAATGCGACGGAGTAGGAAAGTGGTGCCTAATGGGAGGTGTTTTGTCACATTAATATGGCTTATAAAAGGGTTTAAGGTTGCAAGTTCAATTTCTCTCTCACCCTCTCTTGTTCCACCATAGCATAAAGCAGTAAGATACTAGCACCCTGATATTAGACTTCCCAGCCTCCAGAGCTAGGAGAAATAAATTTCTTTTTTACATATAAATTATCCAGTCTATGATATTGTGTCCTAGCAACACAACAAGGGCTAAGACATCACTATTCACCTGCTGACCCTTGCAGTAGGCTCTCATAGTTTTTTAAGAAAGAGGAGTTAACACTTAAGAATGACAGATTGTTCCATATCATTCAAAGATCAAAGAAAAGAAAAGAAAGGGAAAGAATAGTGGTTTTGAAAAGAGAGAAGATTGGGTTTAAACACAACTTAGTTGGCTACCAAATTTAAGAAGTAGGTGTACAATCTTTTTAATAGATATTCTCACAAGAATGCAAGTGTTTCAAGCTTCTTGGTTGGTATTTGAGAACAGAATTCAAGTGTAATTTTAACACGATTTTAGAAAAACTTTTTTCTTTTTAATATGAAGGGCAATTATGACTGTCCAGCCTTTTTCTCTTCTTAGATTTAAATATTTTGGCATTGCCTTCTTATTACTTAAGAGAAAGTTCTGACGTTAGAAAAGGAAAGAGCAGCTTTCAACTTTTGAGTATAAAATGGCTATGTCTGTAGTGACATTTGGGCTATCATCCTGAAAAAGAGCAATGGCGTGAGGCATAACTATTTCTTAAACAGTTAAAATGAATCTAAAAAGAGAGAATATTAAGTAAGAATAATAGGTAATTAGGAGGTGAATTGCATTAAAAGAGTTCCTGTATTATCTGGAAGAAGGATCAAAGCTAATCAAACTTTAGCCTGATATACTTAATTTGGTACATTTTATAATTTCGAAGGTAAACACTAAGAATTTGAATGGCACATAATTTATAATTTGTTAAAGAAAAATGCAATTATAAAAGAACAAGGAAAAAGAGAAAAGAAAAAGTAAACAAAGTACAGATGGAACAAATAAGCTTAAAATGAAATATTTAACCTAACTACATGTCTATAATTATATTGACTGTTTTTTTGTTTTGTTTTGTTTTTTGAGTTCGAGTCTCACTCTGTCGCCCAGACTGGAGTGCAGTGGCCGCTCCCGGCCACTGCAGCCTCGACCTGCTGGGCTCCGGCAATCCTTCCACCTCAGCCTTCCAAGTAGCTGGAACTACAGGCGCGCGCTACCATGCCCGGCTAA
>CAUYQG010292066.1:0-29463 GCA_963574415.1 Tarsius wallacei
GGCCCGGCGGGGCGGCGGGGCAGGCGCCGGCCGGGCAGCCGGGAGGGCGGCGGGGCCCGCCGGCTCCTCCTCCTCCTCCCCTGTCCCCTGGAAGCGGCGGCCCGGACTCCCGGCTCCCGTCCCTGGCGGCGCCGTGGAGCTCGACGCCCGGGGGTGGGGGCCGACCGAGAGGTGCGGGGAGGGGGGCACCGGCCCCTCTGGCCAGCCTGGGTGTCGCGGGGAGGCAGGGCAGAGTGGCCTTCGGTTTGGGAGGATTTGGGGCTTGGAGGAGCCCAGGTGGCCCAGAGCTGCGGGGTGGGGGCTACATCCTCGGGGTTGGGGGGCTTCCTGGGCCCAGGCCCAAGCCCCCCCGATAGAGCCAGCGAGCGAGGCGCTGAGGAAGGCAGCGGGGAAGGCGAGCACCTCCACTGAGCCCTTTATCCCTCCCAGCGGCCTTCACTCTTTCACTGCCAGGCCGACAGCGGGCTCCTCTCAAAGGAGCAGCTGCTAGACAGCTGGCAAAACAATGGAGACCCCGCTTCCCTGGGCCCCCTCCTCTTGGGACAGAAGATGGGGGGTGGTGGAGAATGGCAGGCTTTGGGCATTAGGGAGTGCGGCTGTCCCCTATGACTGGCTGCTCACCTCACCTTTTCCTGCAAAGGGGTGGGGTGTGTGTGGGAAGGTCGGACAGCCTGCCCCAGGCCTCCAGGAGAGACAGCCCTGACGCCCCGCCCTGGTAACCTGTCATGCCAGTTGTTTCGCCAATGGGAAAGGGAGGTGGCAAGGTTAGCTGCCTCCACCCCTCCACCCCATGCTGGTGGGGGGACGCTGGTTGGTACCAAGCTTGGTAAAGAGTGTGGGTCACATTCCTGGTTGAGATAAGGCCTGAGGGACACACCATACATTGGGGCTTTGTTTTGGGGGTGGAGGTGGGGGTGTTGTCCTGTTGCAAGGCATGTGTGTCCTGCTGATTAGTTGGAAAGACTGTGGCCAAAATGAGCCAAAGGTGGGGAGTAAGATAGCCAGTTTGTTTTTTAAACTGGTATTCATTTGAACTAGTCACTTGGCCAATGTGGCATGTGTTTGGTGCTGGCCTATAGTTTGTGTTTGGGTGGGGAGGGCTGGGAGGATGCTTCCTGAGAGGGTCTCTCCCGGCCAGGGTCTTCCTGCCTTCAGATGGTCCTCCAAAATTACAGAAAATTGGGTTCCTTCCCTTCACCTTGCCAATTAGCTGCGCTAGCTTGCATTTTGTTTCTTGGAATCCCTGGGACTGAGAAGGCCTTGTAAATGCCCCTCTGGAGAGTGAACTGTAGGAAGTGTGTATGCAGTGGGACCGTGCCTGGAGGGAGAGGACATCATCTGGGTGATTAAGAGTAGATCACCTTAGCAGGACATTGAATACAGAGCACATTGAATCAAGTTGCCTTTCCTGACACTTACCAGATTTGGAGCTCTTTTCTTGAGCAGGTTGGTGTCCTGTTGTCATGGCAACAGGCTTGTCCTACCGTTCCCCACCCTTTTTGGTTCAGGGGCTACTTTCTATTTGGGGATATTGAAAGTTGCTCTCCTGAGGTCTCTGGCTTCCTGACAAGTCTCACTGGCTCTTTGTCAATGGCCTGCCACCGCCTCAGCTTCCCCTCTCCTTTTGTGATGAAGGCTTTCCAGGAAACATCCTCCTGTTTTTTGGACTTGACGTAACCAGTTATATATAGCCTCGGGTGGAGGTGTGTTTGTCCATGTGGGGTTGAGGACATTGCAGTTAGGACCCCAGTTCCAGGAAGACAGTGACTTTGTGGGGAGCTATGGTGTTGAGGGAATTTCGAGAATGAGAAGGGTTATGGAGGGTAAGGATGGGAGGGGTCACAGGCTGGCAGCCACTTCCTTTGGGAGCTTTGAACTTTGAACAGTTAATGACCTGGGACCTGATGTTTCAGAGTGTCTGGTTTGTTTACTCTTTCTCAGCCTGGCTCAGGTGCCAGGGTGTGTGCCCGAGGGCTTCCTCCTGTGCCCCAGACTTTCCTCGGAAGCCCTCCTGTGCATTATGTCCTTCCTGAACCCTGCCCGGTCTCTCAGCCTCAATCCTGGGCAGTCTGGGCAGCCAGCAATTTCCCTGGAGCCTCTTCACTGGCCCTGTTCATTGTGGGCTGCTCCGTGAGGGGAGCATGTGTCTTCAGAATTGGGGTCCCCCGGAGGGAGGTACATGCAGGTGGACTCTGAAAACTCTGGGGTCCCCCAGAGGGAGGTGCCTACAGGTGGACTGAGTAGGGCAGAACTGGGGCTTATGTGAAAGGGAGAATCCACCCTGCTGGGGTGGAGTAGGGAGTTGTTGGAACTCAGGAAGCCTTGATTCGGACTTGGTGTGTCACAGGTCTCCGGGGCAGCAGGGCTGTTCTTGCTCCTTCAAATCAGATGTGAGGTCTGTACCCAGCCAGACCCCCTCACCTGAAGTGGACGCCACAGGCAAGAACCAGAGCATCCATGTAAGCTGCGTCCTGTGTGGCCTTGGGTTCCTGGCCTTATCCCAGGCCTCTCCGGGTGTGGTGGGTAAAGCTGAGGGGCTTTGACATGATGTGGTTTAAAAGTCTGAGGGAGGCCAGGCACAGTGGCTCATGCCTATAATCCCAGCACTTTGGGAGACCGAGGTGAGAGGATTGTCTGAGCCCACAGGTTCGAGACCAGCCTGGGCAACTTGGCGAGACCTCTTCTCTACAATAAATCAAGAAATTAGCTGAGCATGGTGGCACGTGCCTGTAGTTCCGGCTACTTGGAAGGCTGAGGCAGAAGGATCGCCGGAGCCCAGTAGGTCGGGGCTGCAGTGGCCATGAGCGTGCCACTGCACTCCAGCCTGGGCGACAGAGTGAAACTCCTACTCAAAACAAACAAACAAAAAAGAGAGACTCCAACTCAAAAAGAAAAAAAAAAAAACTTAGAGACCTTAGACAATTATGGGAATCGGTGAGAACAGAATCCAAAGTACAGTGTAGGAAGATGTGTGACAAATTCAGATTCTACATTTGAGGAGTCTGACTTGCAATACTGAAGAAGAGATGAGAGAATGATAGTAGTAAAGATTAGTGCAAGCTATTTCAGAAATGGTCAAGGAGGTCTCTAAAGATGTTCAAGAGTAAAAAGTCTAAGTGTAGAGAGAAACTGGAAATGCCCAAGAGGAAAAGGGGAGAAACAGAATTAGGTAGGAGACAGCTGGGCTGGGTGGTTCACATGAGTAATCCCAGCATTTTGGGAGGGAGGACCGTGTCTCTCTGAAACAGCTAGGAAACAAAAAGGAATTCAGTGAAAGAAACATATCCCAGTAGCTGGGGTGGAAGAGCACAGTCAGACAATTTGCACCTTATGGTATTCTAGAAGCTGTTATATTTTGGGAGGCTGAGGCCAGAGGATTGCTTGAGCCCTGGATTTTGAAACTAGCCTGGCCAAGACGGCAAGTCCTCAGGCACGAGTGGTGGCTTACGCCCATAATCCCAGCACTTTGGGAGGCCAAGGCAAGAGGATTGCCTGAGCCCAGGGATTCGAGACCAGCCAGGGCAGCTTGGTGAGGATCTTTTCTCTATAATAAATCAAAAAATTAGCTGGGCATGGTGGCACGCATCTGTGGTTCCGACTACTTGCAAGGCTGAGGTGGAAGGATCACCCGAGCCTAGGTCGAGGCTGCTGTGGCCAAGTGAGATTCCATCCTGGGTGACAGAGTGAGACCCAGACTCAAAAAAAAAAAAAAATAGTTTGGACTTTCCTTTAGTCATGGTGTATTTTAAAGTAAAAAGAAAAACTATCTCAGGGCAAAAGGAGCATAATGATTTTAAAATCTTAAGTAAAGGTAAAATAATGGTTAGAGAACCATAACGAATTCCTTCCAACATAACTGGATAGTTGTTCCCATTTTCGTCCCTTCAGAGGAATGTTATATACACTATCCAGAGTGCGTGTCAGAAAGAAAAGGCTGGTCTCAGCCTGAACATGGATGTAGTGGTCACTTCTCAAACACAGAGCACTGACAGATTTCTGATTCTTTTTTTCTTGGCAAAATAAAGAATAAATACAGAATCATGCAGTGCTAAATTTTGCCTCCAGCAAATGATGAAATACACAAGTCAAGACACCCTTCCGGTTTTCTGCTGGCTCCCCCAGCCACTCCCTGAGTGTTTGCTGTACGTAGAAGGCCCAGACAGTTTTCTTCACTGCATTTTCCTCCCTGGTCTGCAAGAAGTGTTTATTAATCTTCCTAGAAAAATGTGTTTTTGTTTTGCTTCCACAGATAATAGACTATCTAGTGAAGTATTAAATAAGTGCTGGCTATCTTTGTGACATTAATCCTTCAAACTTCTAAAGCTTCTTTTTCTCCTTAAGACTTTCCAGTTACCTTACCAGCATTACAAAAATATCCACAAGACCCCAAATCCAGAGATTGTGAAGGAACAGAACAGCAGATTTATCTACAGAAGAATGCAAATGTTGATATGTCAAAAAAGTAACTTTAATAAGGTTAAAAGATAAATGGAAGAGAGAAAATATTTATAACACATAACAGAGTATTAAGATTCCTAAAATGTATAATTATTAAAATTTTATATTTAATATTTTAATGTAAAATATTAAAATTTTACATTTAATTTATAAAAATATTAAAATTTTATGTTAGTAAATGAGTAAAATGATGTCAATCAAATTAATAGAAAAATCAGCAAAGGGCATAAACAAGCAATTCACAGAAGAAATACAGAGTAAATACTGTGAAATAATTGCAAAACAAGAACAAAATACAAGTTTCATCTATGAGATAGGCTAAAATTGGTAAGCTGCTCATATATAATGTTGGTAACGATGAGGGGAGAGATAGGTACTTTGCTATAATGTTGTGGGAGTATAAAAAGGTACAATGTTATAGAAGGGCCACTTGACAATAATCAATATTGTAAAACCACATATATTTTCACTCTACAATTTTACTCCGTGGTGTCAAACTTACTGTACAAGTAAACAAGAGTATATTTATAAATATTCATTTGCTATATTATTTTAATTGCAAATAATTAAAGAAAACTAATGACCATCAATAGCGACCTCTTTGAATATATTATGGTACATCTGCACAACGGCATTATCTACTGTGCACTCAATGCATGGGCGAGATTTCCTCTAAGACCTATGTGAATTAACAGAGCGAGTCACAAAACTATTTATATAGATGGTAGGATCCAATTGTTTATTTCAAAGTTAAAATCATGTAGGGGTGTGTGTGTGCGCGCCTGCGCATAAAGGTTTGGAATGAATTTCAGCACAGTGTGATTATCCCTGGAAAGTTGAGATAAAGAGTCAACTCCCTTTCTGGCTTTTTTTTTTTTTTTTTTTTTTTTTAGTGAGAAGGCAGGATTTATTGAGAGGACAGAGCTTATACTCTTCAACATTGTCTAAAACTTCTACAATGACATTAATTGTTTTTAAAACTTTAATGAAAACGGTTGGCTGGTATGGTGGCTCAGCCTATAATCCTAGCACTTTGGGAGGCCGAGGTGAGAGGATGGCCTGAACCCAGGGGTTCGAGACCAGCCTGGGCAACTTGGTGAGACCTCGTCTCTACAATAAATCACAAAAACTAGCCAGACATGGTGTGGGCAACTGTGAGATTCACATAAGAGTCTACAAGCCAGAATTTGGTGACTGGCCACATGTCTTTCTGGTAAAAGGAGTCTTCTCACCTGAACAATGTTCCAACAAACTTAGTTTTCCTGACTTCTACTCTCTTGGCCAGGTCTCTAGCGAGAAGCTGGCACTCTTGGGCTTACAGGAGCTACCCTTTAGCCCTCACAGCTGTTTATTTCTTTATTAAGTGAATTCATGGGAACTCTTGTCTGCAGACTGCCCATGGGGTGCAGGTAAATGTTTAACAACTGGTTTCTTGGAGAAACAATGCCTTGGTTTGTAATATTTACCAACTGCCATAGTATAGCCACAACTCCTGTGACTGATTTCAAGTTACCAACAAAACATTACTGAATATCACTTGGAAAGACATGTGCACAGTATATAATATTGTTGTACAGTATTTCTACCTCAAGAGCAGAGGCAATCATAGAGTTCAGGAAAATGGGAAGCGATGACTGGTGAATATATATGACATTTGTTTTTATCATAATATATAGAATCATAAATTTGTATAATTTAATTTTTAATAATAGCTAGGTTTAATAACCAGCTTACAAAGTTCCTGAAAATCCAGCAATTGGCTCCTGCAAGCTGATGCGAGCTGGCTCCACCCCTGAGTTTGCTACATGGCAAGATACTACAGATATTATTTTTCCCGGAAAAATCACAGTCTTGATTTCCTTAAGTGAAAGCCCAGTTCTGCCTATGTCGACAGTACACATGTATGTTTGTACGGCAACAGTGGGTGTCTGCATTCACGGCTCCCTGGACCTGGTGGAGGAGCTGGACAGTGTGTAGCAGACAAGGAAAGGTGTGGATGCTGAAGTCAGATAGACCCATGACTGGTCCGTGAAAAATGTGTAATTTAATTAACCTTTGCCCCTTAATGGAGTAATTTAATAATACTCATTGCCTGTGGGATTGCTGTAAAAAGAAAAAGAGATAAAGAAGGCAGATAATATACTTAGACACAGCGCAAGTGTGAAGTGTGAGGACTGATACATGTTAAAACACCTGGCCCAGAACAGAATCTCATGCACATTAGAACCTTCTCTCTTTAACAAAGTCCCAGAGATCCCCAGTTAATTGATAGGGCCTATTTAGAGAGATCTGCGGAGCCGGCAGCATGGGAACCCAGCAGGCTGGACCCAGCTCTCCTTTTTACCTGATTTGGGAATCAGCTGGGAGAAACACCGACTCTGTTATCCTAGTGCCTGGCAACGGTCAGTAGTCTGACCTTCTCAATTAGAGCTGCCATTGTGGGGCAGGAGGTTTAACAGATAAAACTGTATTGGGTTTGTGGTTACCAAGGTTGGATAGTCATTCCTGGGAAAAACCCCAGTCCCACGCAGCTTTGCGGCCTCCAGAGCTTATCCAGGTATGAGGCCTGCAGTTAAGCTAAACCAAAAAGAGTTTAAAACATTTTTGAGCAGAAAAACTCTCTATTCCAACAATTTTAATTCTTCCCTAATTGATCACATCAAATGCTTTATACATGTTAATGAACCTTTTTTTAGAACATCAAATTTTCATCTTAAAATGTACTGGGAAAATATGCAGGTGAAATTATCAGAAAATTGTCTAGAAAAGGAGAAACAGGAATGCTAAGCTTTCCCAGGAAACAGAGCAGATGTAATTAACAATAAGGGGCAGAGGTATTGGTTCCAATAACAACCAAGCATTTCATAACTAAAGCGTACATACCAACTCAAAAATAAAGAAAGAAAATAGTATTCAACAGAGGGAGAAAATTGGAATGTCCTCCCCTCTACTCTACCTGTTGAACTCAAACTACCTTTTCAAGTCCCAGCTCAGTTTGCAAAGCCTCCATTAGAAGGCTTTTTGACCCTACATGTCCTGAATTCTTACAGCTATAGAACTTGTTATATCTATGGTTAAGTATGTACCTTCATCACATTCTACACTGTTGTCCTTCATAGAGATTTAAGCAGGTTTAGTAAGCCAGTGAGTAGCCGGCCCCCAACTCGTGAATGAATAATGAACCCACGAAGCAAGAAATGAACAAACACCTCTGGAGGCAGGCAAAACACAGTTTTGGGGTCCTCAGTTTCCTCACCTGGTCTCACACAAGGAAATCACATTGATTCAACTTAAAAACAAGGTTTGGCCAGGCGTGGTGGCTCAAGTCTGTAATCCCAGCACTTTGGGAGGGCTGAAGTGAGAGGATCACCTGAGTCCATGGATTCGAGACCCACCTGGGCAACTTGGCGAGACCTCATCTTTACAATAAATCAAAAAATAGCCGGGCATAGTAGCATGCGCCTGTAGTTCCAGCTACTTGGAAGGCTGAGGCGGATCACCTGAGCCCAGCAGGTCAACACTGGGGTGGCTGTGAGCATGCCACTGCACTCCAGCCTGGACGATGGAGTGAGACTCTGACACAAACAAACAAACAAACAGACAAAGGCTTTTGCTATAAATGAGGTCTATCGGCCTGGTCCACTGTGACTGATATCTCCAGAAAGTGACCTGACTGCTCTTTGCAACTCTTCCTCATTCACATGGATAATAAACCAGCCAAGAAAGGACACATGGTATTTGTTTTAGATCTTATCCTTTGACCTCTATTTTTTCCTCTAGCTCCTCACTCTTCTAGAACAGTGTTTGGTGATGCGTAGTTGTGGGATCACATCAGATCACCTGTGGCCCTAGTTCATATGCAGACTCCCTGGCCCCACTTGCAGGCTTTCATATAAGACTCTTGGGGGTGAGGCCAGGCCTGCATCTTCCGGGTGACTGTTTGCTCTAAGCTTTGAGAACTCTTATTTAGAAGAGGAAAGAAGAAGGTGTCTTTCCAATGCCTCCTTTGATGTCTACAAGGTAGACTTTTCTATTTTCTTTCAATGGTGAGTTTCAGACACTAATGTATTGATGATACAAGTTGCCAAAGGTGCCACAGTGAGTGAAACCTAAGCCTGGATCCCAAAGTAATTTCATCTGACCCCACAGCCTCAAGTCTCCCCATGCCAGCACACTGCCTCTCCCACGCCCAACCAGGGGTCTTTCCATTTGCATACATTCAAGGTTCCAGATTCCAGACGGTAACTTTCTATATTGACCCAAAGTGACCTCTGAGACGCTACACCACAATTTATTTGGCACAGGAGTTGAAAAGCTCATGGGAATTCCTCATCCCCCCATGGACGCTGCAGGGAGACCACGTGCTTATACCCATGTATAACTGTAGTGCCATGTGAGAGCCAGGGCTATGTGTTTTCCACCCACTCCCTCTACACACACACACACACACACACACACACACACACACACACACACAGCCTGTGCGCATGGTGCATGCACACACATACAAACACACGATGACACTCATCTCTTACCAGGCACTCTGTACAGACACATGCTACCATGGGAACGTGGGCACAGAATACGTAACTGGTTCTCCTCTTTCCTTCACAGATATTTTCAAAACAGTGTTTCTGTGGCAATATCTTTTTTAGCTTCCTTGTTTCCTTGGCTACAGGTTGAAAATGCTGAGACGCCTCTGGATGCCTTTTAGTACGTCTTTCTTCGCTGGTCTTGGAGGCTAAATGACTGATTATTCCTGTCCCCGAGTCTGTCTATTGTGTTAATTTTATCATTCATCTCTTTGCAACGAAATCTCAGAAAATATTTGCATAAGCACGTCCCTGCCCAAGAATTTGGGATCATACTCTCTGTTTTACTTTATCAGACCCAAACCCTTCTTCTGTTTTCAAGGGCTGGTGTTGCCCAACTCCTCTCTGCCCACGCCCTCCCCGGCCACCTCTGTTCCAGACCCATATGATAGTGTTTCCAACCTCCATGCCTGTGTTCATGGAGGCTCTAATCCAATTCCTAACTGACCCTTGCATGATTTTGAGCAAGTTATTAACTCTCCAGAACTGTTTCTTCATCCGCAGTAAAGAGGCTCCATGGATCATAAGAGCTGTCATTTACTGAGGCTTACTTTGGGCCCATTGCCTTAAGTATTTTACATATGTTTTCTCAAATCCCCTTAACACTCATTAAAGGAAACATCACTGTTCCCATTTCCCAGATGAGAAAACCGAGACTGAGACTGAGTAAATTGCCCAAAGGCTCATAGCTCATGAGGAGCTAAGAAACAGAACCTGGTTCTGCCTAAGTTCAGATCCTGTCCTTTCAACTACTCGCTATGCTGTTCTTCAAAGACCTTTCAACCCCGAAGTCTGTGACTTTATGAAGCCTACCCAACCTTGAGTGTCCTTCAGTTTACATGCCATCTGCTCCTTTGAACAACTTTTCCATAATCTTACCATCTCAGAATTCCATCGGATTTAGCACTTGTTTGTAAACCATCAGACATTTTCCCATACTTTTTCAGTGAGTGTTCTTCTTGTCTTTCCAGATAAAACATTGTAAAAAGGAGCCAAGACTATTTCTCTGGCAGGTACTGGCCCACAGAATGCAGGGAGAGAAGGAACAGAGAGGTAACTGGCATTTATTAGCACCTGCACTATATCCTAGGTGGTTTTCATCACCTTATTTCCTCCTGGAAACATGTTCATGGTAAGTATTAGCAGTTTTTATAATGAGGAAGCTGAGGCCTAGAGAGGTTAAGTAGCTTACTCCATAATAAGGAGCTGAAGATTACTTAATAAAGTCAGTCTGATTAGCACAAATTTCCCACTATAAAAACCTGAACAATGAAAGACAACAAACATTATTAATTTCTTCCTCTTTTAGTCATTCCTCTAAATATCAGTACCATTTGGGTATTCAATTCCACTCAGTATTCTAAGTCACCATATTGTTATCAATAGCCAAAGAGCTCTAAGAGCAGATATTCAATGGAAATTGAAAATAGTAAAACTGAGCCAATACGAGATGTTTGTTTATGAAAATCATGGATAATGTAGTCATTATAGACATGCCCTGGAAAGCAATATCAATAATGAAGAAATAATTATAAAATATTATAACTAATCAAGCGATTCAGTTTCACACAGTTCCTGGTATTCCCAACATGCTTTTCCTTTGGCTACTATATTTCACCTTTTCTTTGGCTACCATATTTCTCCCATGCTACGGCTGCCTCATGTTTCCTGCCTCCAGACCCATTTGTTTGTTTATTTTTCCACCTGAAATGCCCCTTCCTCCACCTCTCTACTCATTTAAATTCTACCTATATTCAAATGTCACTTCTTCCTTAACATCCTCCTCATCTACTAACTAGACCATCCACACATGCTAATAAACATGGAGGTGTTTTCTACCCAATATTCCATTCTCCTTATTGTGCTCACAAATAAACCACATTTCACAGGCTTCCATTTAATTGGACCATGTGACCCATTTATGCCAATAGAATGTGGACAGAAGTGGTATTCATCATTTCCAGACTGTAGTGGTTTTAAAATATGTCCACAAATTCTTTGACACTGCTCCTTTCAAGAAGTGGGACTTAATTCCCCTCCTTTTCAGTGTGGGTTGGACTTAGTGATTCTTAGTGACTTAGTGACTAGATCACAAAAGGCATTGAGTTTTTGTTATGGTCTTATTCTCTCTCTCTCTCTCTCTCTCTCTCTCTCTCTCTCTCTCTCTCTCTCTTTCTCGCCTCTAGGGGAAGCCAACTGCCACATTGTAAGAATACTCAATCAGCCCAGTGGAGAGGTCAACATGGCAAGGAACTGAAGCCTCCTGCCAAACAGCCAGCAAAGAACTGAGAACTGAGACCTTCTACCAATAGTCATGTGAGTAAGCCCTCTTGGAAGACAATCCTCCAATCTAACACAAGCCTTCAGATGTCTGTAGCCTGGGCAAACCTTGATTGCAGCTTCATGAGAGACCCAGAGCCAGGACCACCCAGTTAAGCTGCTCTTGAATTCCTGACCTACAGAAACTATGTTAATAAATATTTGTAATGTGAAGCTAAGACAATAAATTAATAGATAACTTGCATACAGGCTTAGCTACAAAACATTCCATGCAATATTTCACATGAACTCTCTTTTCTCTTCTACTTATGTACCTTTAAGTGAATGATTCTAAAGCTCTAGAAGGCCACAGGACAGAAGGATCCAGGAACCTCAAGTCACCTAAGAAGTAGTGCTCTAGAAAATTACCCTTATTGTTAAACCATGAATTTGGGGTTTGTCACAGTAGCAAGTGCTACTGACTGTATGTATTATACCTTCCTTTTTACTTCACATTGCATTCATTACTCTTTACCATATTTTCATAAAGATCTTTTTTATTCTAGTCTATAAGTTGCTTTCTTTTTAAAATGAACATTGCTATGCTTTGAATGCCCCCCCCCAAAGTATACGTTGGAAAGTTAATTGCCATTGCAATGGGACCTTTAAAAGATGATTAAGCCAAGATGATTAAAAGGCCCTGCCCACATGAATTAATTAATGCCATTATTTTGAGAATCCACTTTTTATTGCAGAAGTGAGTTCCTTACAAAAGGATGAGTTAGACCCCTCCCACATTCTCTCTGTGGTACACGCTCTTGCTATTCTGTTTTCGGCTATGGGATGACACAGAAAGAAGCCACTCATTCATGGACTTCCCAGCCTTCAGAACCATGAGCTAAATAAATTTATTTTCTTTATAAATTGCCAGTTTCTGATATTCTGTTACAGCAGTACAAAGTAGATTAAGATAAATATTATGAGAAATCACAGGATACTTGCCATATGTGATTTGCCAACGTATCTCAGTCAATTTTCACAATAGCCCTATAAAGTAGACACTACTATTACTCTGACTTTTCAGCTGTGAAATCTGAGCCTGGGAGAGGTTAAGTGACTTGCTGATAGCCCAGAAGAGGTCAAGTTGATGAGTGCTCTGATTCCCAAACTTGAGCTCTGAGCCACTCTGATCTCTTCCTCTGGTTAGCCCTGAACTCACACGGTGCCTAACAACTATGTTACATACCATTGTTGTTTAATTAATGTCCACAACTGCATGAATATATGAATGAACAAAAGCAATATGTTAAAAAGGGAAAATGTCATGGAAGTTCACAAATAATCAAAAAAATCCTGTTGCTCTAAAACATTTTTTCCCCTCATTACAAATGGCCCTTTTTACTTGTATGCCTCTGAACTTTAGGGTGTCAGTGGCCAGAACACATAAAGAGACTCATTCACTGGATGAAAAGCGTGCCTAGAGAATACTAAGAAATTCTTCATACTGTCTACATTTTTAGCTCAAGAGCCTCAAGTGCTTGACGACATCAAACAAATTCAGGACTTTTCTTAAAAGCCGACTCATTAAGGAAAGCTGCTGAAATCCGCAGGCACCTCTTAAAAGGAGAGGACAGTGACTGTACCGACGGGTGCCCGTTTCTCTAGAAACCTGTGTCCATTCAGGGGGCCTGGCTAGGGAACCTCAGCCGCGTGACAAAGGCCCAATTGTTCTCTCCAGAACAACGTGATAATGTAGTGAAAGAGTGGGTGCCCTGTGTACCGAGGGAAAAAAGCAGTAAATGAGTCCCTGGCACCACCGCAGCAGGTCAGTCCTAACAAAGATGGGGACAGTGCTCCCTGCCAAAAAACCGGTCTCAGCAAGCTTGCTCTATGAGTTAAAACTCTATATCAGATTTAAGCTAAAAACAGCTAAATTTCCCAAATATGCAGCCAGTGCATCATGGAGAAAAGACTATCCCTACCTAGGGAGGGGAGATAAGTAATGAATAGTCTCAAACTCTTTTAATGAAAGCGAAGCCCAGGTCTTCCTTTCTGATTTGCTGGGAATTGGCATTAGCCTCAAGTCACCACCCTGTCCCCGCTCCAGGTTCACGCTTATATCCGTTCCAGTTCTCCCAAAAGAAAGCTTAAGCTTTCCTTACTGTCAACATATTATTCTGAAATGAAAACTACCGAAGTAGTTCACTTTAGGGAGAGAGAGGGGGTTGGGAGCAAAAGGAGGAAGACATCTGTTTCCCAGGCTCACCTTCTTGTACCATTTTTTCTTTTAACCAGATACACTTACTGGTTTTTCTTTTTTAATATTAGAGTTCATTAAGGGGATGATTATGACCATTTGGGTCTTTGTTTTTCTATTATTTCGTTTCAAAAGGAATAATTTTTAAAAAAACTTTTATGACTGCAAATCTCTGCCCCAAAACAACCGTGGTTGTTCTCATAAACAAAAACCTGACTCCTCAGGGAAAAGTGCATCCAGTGTGTGTTCCTTGGAGTGGAATATCACAGAACACCTTCACTAAACAGGGGGAAAAAAATAGGTTATTGGGTTTTTTCGATTTGAGTGTTGCTCAAAATGGCATAACCACTTATTACCCTTTTATGTACATCAGCGGTTTCCAACAGAGGGTCATTCCCTGCCCCTCGAGGTCACCTGGCAATGTTTAGAAACATTTTTGGTTCTCATGAATGAGCAGGGAAGGGGGAGTCCTCCCAGCACCTAGTAAACAGAGGCCAGGGAGGCTGTAGCTGAATATCCTACAATGCATAACACTGTCCCCCACAACAAAGAATCATCTGGTCCCAAATGTCAATAATACCCGGGTTGAGAAACCCTGATCTAAATATAATGACTTCATTATATAATATACAAAAGTTCACCCTAAGGTTGTACTCTATGAGCTGGGGGAGGGGGGAGCAATCATTTCTTAATTGTTTGGATGATACACCAAAGGTAAGGTTGAAATTATTCAGATTTGGGGACACGAGTTTGTGCCTGTGCTTCTTGGTCGTGTAAGGCACTTGATAAATGCCTTGAAATGGAACTGGATTGATTCCTTTTTTTTTTTTCATTTATTTAACAAATATTTGTTGAATCTCTGCTACACTGTCAGATAGATACAGCTTTTGAAATGCCTTTTCAACCATGAGCACATCTGTTCTTAATCGGAAAGAGAAGTACCCAGGCCATTTCTAAATATTACAGTCAATATTTTGGCCAGGAAATGTCTTTGGAGAACTGAAATGAGATGAAAATGAAACTGAAATGTTTAGGTCCTTGTATACTAAATGTGCATACAATTAATTTCCAGCGTGGCGGTTCTATCGTGCTATAATTATAAATAAACATCTTCTCCTTCAGGAAAGCCAGGTCCTCAAAGGGCACCGATTCAGGGTACTAAAGAAAGCTAAACAGGTCAAGCAAG
Organism: Tarsius wallacei; assembly: GCA_963574415.1. Taxonomy (NCBI): domain Eukaryota; kingdom Metazoa; phylum Chordata; class Mammalia; order Primates; family Tarsiidae; genus Tarsius; species Tarsius wallacei. The sequence continues at coordinate 14,753 of CAUYQG010292066.1, forward strand.
TAAGAATTTAGGCCTGAGACATGGGCAGCAAGAGCTTCTGGCACTTTCATTTTGGAGTTCTAACTTGTCCCCACCCCAATCGGTTGTCTCAGGACAGGAGGTGCTCTGGGACTTCCCTTCATGTCCAGAATAGCCAGAAGGATGTGAGTGTGTGGTCCCAGGGGCTGAACTTGGCTCCTTCCACGGAATAGAGTCATTCAGAAAGTTCCTGAACTCTCCCTCCCTAAGCAGTCACGAATCCACACTTAATTCCCTCCATCAAAGTAGGCCTCATGAAAATATGTTCCCTTAAACTTAAAGAACTCTCAGCAGGATGAACTCTCTTAGAAATTATAATAGTTGTAGCATTATTGATCCACGAACAATTGAATTATTTGAATTAGTGCCTAAGAACACAAAAGAAGCTCCTGCACTTTTTCACAAGTCTCTGTGGAAAGTACCCACACACACACACTTTTTTTTTTTTTGAGTTGGAGTGCAGTGGCATGATCACAGCCATTCCAGCATCGACCTGCTGGACTCAGACAATCCTTCCACCTCAGCCTTCCAAGTAGCCGGAACTACAGACACGCACTACCGCCCTCAGCTAATTTATTTATTTATTGTAGAGATGAAGTCTCACCAAGTTGCCCAGGATGGTCTCCAACGCTGGACTCAGGCAATCCTCTCACTTTGGCCTCCCAAAGTGCTGGGATTACAGGCTTGAGCCACTACATCCAGTGGAAATTCCCATTTTAATAAAAGCAAGTTATACATTTTTTTAAAATTTAGCAACAGCACCATTTTCAACCACCAATGTAACCACTTAATACAGTTGGGTTTTTTTGTTTTGTTTTTTGAGAAAGCAGGATTTATTGAGAGGATAGAAAAGCTCCCACTGTGGAAGGGAATCTGAGGGGTTGCCCAGAAAGTTGTTTTTTTCTAACAAGAAAACAAAATGCAGCTACAAAGCACTAAGCTCAGAAAAGTACATATGCAAAAATATATTGCAATATATTTCCTATTTTTTAGTTGCCTTCAAAGAAAACTTTAATTGGAAGAGCAGAATTGTCACCCACCTATGGGGCCAAAACCAAAGCTGGTTTAGGGCTAACTGAACCCAACGAACTGAGGTCAGGGCAAACACACGCAGCGTGGCCTGCTATGTAGGAGTCTGGGTAGGATTCTGTCTGTCTCAGTCCATTCTAGTTGCCTGTGCTCCTGGCAGCCACCTCTCACTCCACTCCCAGCATTCTTAGTTTAGAGCCCATTCCCGGTTCGAGACGTGATCAAAGCTCTAGTCAGGATCCAGAGCCTACCGCCTATCTCCAGGTTTGAGATGCCCTGATCTGACCTGGAAATAGCCTTTGGGCCTAGGAGTGGTCACTGGGTCCAGGGCCAGCCGATCGATGAGTGCTGGATCAATCCAATAGCTATGCAAATCTAAGGACTTTGATTGGAACCAGAAAAATGATGAGAATGCAGCAAACCATCTGCCTGGATGCATTCGACTCTGGGTCATTCACAATAGGTATTCAGAACCCCTGGTCCTATGCAATCAATCAGAGACAGACAACTTCCACTAAGAACTGAAACCTGGGCAGTCTCACTGACTTTAAATCATGCCTGTGTCACTCTGGAGCTATGGAATGAGTTAAACCTCAGCATGCTTCTTGACTTTAACTCATTCCAGTTTCTCAAATGAGAACAAAGAAAACATCAGAAGTTATCCATCAGCAGTGGAATACCCTCCACACTTGGCTAAGCATTGTATTTTCACGCTTAACTCAATTTCCTTTTGCTTACGAATTTAGTGCAAATCCTTTGTTATGTTAAATGATGGTACACATATTTGGCTTTTTATTTATAACATGTGCTTACTATGTGCTGGCAGTGTCCTAAGTTCTTAAATTCCCATGTATTTTTATGTGTATTTATGTATGTGTATATTTATAAAGGTACACATATACAGTATGTACATTTATAAGAAAAATGTACATATTAAGAAGTTGCATGAATTCCAGCAAAAGGAACACTCTTTTCTTAGTTTCTCTGTGGCTGAATTTATTTTAATATTTTTAATTGCTGAAGTAATATGTGCCCATTTTAAGACAGTAAAGAAAAACAAGTTTTATAAAGAAAAAAAATGAATAATCTTGTTGCCCCCTTCGAAGTTCACCCTCTTGAGGTAACACTGATGTTTACCAGTGTTTACCAATGTGTCGGGTAAGCCTTCTGAAGAGAGCTCAGAAACAAAGTCTTAAAAAGAGAACTAAGGCTCAAAGCAAACAGATTAGAATAAGATGAAGAATAACATTATTTCAAGGAAAGAAATAAGAAATGAAATGGAAAACAAGATAAAGGAAAAGACTCATGCCTTCGACATGGAAAGAGGGCAAACAACATGGCCATAGTTGGATTTTTAAGTCAATGCTGTTGAGGGAGGAATGGTGACCAAAACGTAAGTTGGTGTAGGCCTTTCATAACTGATTGGTGAGTTTTAATTGTTTTATGAAGATAGCAAGCATCTAGGAGTTCCTTCCAACAGACATTTCCTCTCAAGGGCTTAGTCCAATGTTGTTTTGAAATTAGACTAGTTGCCTGCTCACCACCCTAAGGATCCCTGAGATTGTATTTGAACACTCTGCCAATGCAAAAAAGAAAGCTCATTCCTCTTTTCTGGAGGGAGGAATTGAACAGCCTCAAAGGGAAGTCTGGAAATTGTTTGTCCACTGAGAACCAGCGTCTTTAAAGAATCTACATTCTTCCCTGTGTTGTGTATAGGAGATGTTTGACCCAACCTCCAAGAAGGCTTTGAGCTGAGGGAAGCTCACAGGTGCACTAGAGTGTGGGATCTAGGGTGGCCAGCGCCAGTGGGGCCCCTTGTCAGACCTAAAGTGTCATGTAATGTAGCAAAGAAGATTCTGAGTGGAGGAATTAACTGGAAAATAGAGAAGGGAGTAATCGGACAGAAAAACACTGTAAACCCTGCAGGATCACCATTACAACCATCAGAATAAAGCAAAGACTTCAGGCATCAGGGACCACCCTTCCAGCTGCAAAAATGTTACAGACGAACATCTTTGCCTTCCAAGGAGACCAAAACAAAGATCAAATAATCACGGGGGTGGGGATTGGGAATATGAAGTCCCTAGCTTGCTAACCTTAACATAGCATGTGATTTGGAAGTTTTGTTGAATCACACAGTGATCAATCTCTTGGTCTTTTAAAAATACATGTGTTAACAGTTATTTCAAATCTGCATAGAGCTCTCTTAACCTCTCCCCATGGCTAGTTAATAATTCTTAAAGAGAGCAGATGTCTTGACTTAAACTTCAAAGTGCTGGAAATAATAATGGGATGTGATTAAGATGGTGTTTGTCTAAGGCAGTGGTTTGTCACTGCGGCTGCACATTGGAATCACTGGGAGTGTTTTAAAATACTCATATTTGGAACTCATCCTCAGAAATTCTGGTTTGATTGTTTTGGGTTAAGCGTAGGTTACCCATCTAATTTTTAGAAGTCCCCCAGGTGGCTTGAATGTGCCAGTAGACGTGAGAAGCACAGGTCTATGGGATTTAGGATCATTGAGATCCCAATCCCTTTTTAAATAACCACCTCTTCCTACAAGGTGCACTGAAAAAAACAACTATACAAGTAACCGTTATTAAGAGTCTGGGTCCCAAATCTCATTGCAGCACTGTACTGAGCTAAACTGGACCTAATGAAGAGTGCCTTCGCATGCTCCTAAATCACCAAAAACCAAAGCTAAATGAAGGGCTGACTCTTTCTCTCCATACCCGAGTCCAAAGCCAAACCTTTGTTCTCTACCATTCCAATAAGAGGAATAGCTGCATTCATCAGCAAGAAGCAGAAGAATAAATGTGAGAGAAGTCAGATAATCCTCCTCAAGGCCTGGGGTGGCAGTGACCTGAGCTTCTTTCGGGTAGACAATGAGGAGAAGGTGTAAAAGGGGACAGAGGAAGGCTGGTCCTCAAGGGCACTCCTCTAGACCTGTTTTGCTTAACCCTGGGAAAAGACAGAGTGCGGAGTCACGGCTGGGGCTTCCCTGAGACCTGAACTCTCCAGGTTCCTGAAGGAAGAAAGAATGAGGTGGGAGGAGGTGGTAAGAAGAGAAGCCTAAGCCTTCTCCAAAGGGCAACACCTCTAACCGCTCACTGCTCTGGCTGAATACTATGAGCAAGCAGGACATGGAAAGAGACAGAGATATCCAGCACCGCAGGACACTGAACTGAAACTGACCTTGACATTGCTCCAAACACATAGGAGCACTGAATGAGATACAGCCCAAGGAAATTTATATAGTCAAACTCAAAAGAAAAAAAAGTTGGAAAAAAACCAAGAAGGTTCTGAAGCCAGAGGCGCAAGCCCATGAACTGGCACCCGGGTGGCCTTGGGGACTACTAAACCAAGACATGGCACTATGTGAAAAGTCAAGAGACATGGCCTAGGATCTCAGAGCAGTGGGGAGCCTTAATCGGCACCTTCCAAACTAGGACCCTCCAAGAACTGCCCCTTCCTTTTAAAGGATATAAAGATGCTACCTGCTGGGTCAGGGAAGGAAACTTGCCATCTGCCTGAGACACTGAGTAGAAAACAGAAAAATTGGCCGAGCTCGGTGGCTCAGCCTGTAATCCCAGCACTTTGGGAGGCCACAGTGAGTAGATTGCCTGAGCCCGCGGGTTCTGGTCTCTGGTCTCAAACCCCTGGGCTCAGGCTGGGATTACAGGCTTGAGCCACTGCGCCCAGCCCGTTTGTTTGTTTTAAAGGAATAGATACCAGGAGAAAGCGGGACATAATAATCTCCTCTGTGAGGAAATGGCAGTTTTGAAAATGAACTAAAGAGGTTGACTAGAAATAAAAAATACTGTTATTGAAATCAACAATTTAATGAACTGGTAAGCAGAGAATGTAACCTAACAGAAAAGTATTGATCTGAAAGATAGATGTAAAAACGTTTTCTAAACTGCAACCCAGGGAAGTTGGGGGATGTGGAGAATGGAATGAAAAAGTGTGGCATACATAATGGCAGTTCTAGAAAGAGAGAATAGAGAAAATGGAGAACATCAGACCTCAGAAAGGAGAGTAATTGAGAATGTCACATAATTACACAAAGACATGAGTGCTCAGATTTGAGAAGTATAACAGATATCAAGAAGGATAAATAAAAATAAATCTACCCCTAGAAACATTGTAATGAAATAGCAGAGCACCAAGGACAAAAAGAAAATCATAAAACCAACCAGAAAGAAAACACGGATTACCTACAAAGGAATAACACTTAGAAGACTTGAAAGCAGCCAGGCTCGGTGGCTCAGCCTGTAATCCTGTGCTTTGGGAAGCTGAGGTGAGTGGATTGCCTGAGCCCGCAGGTTTGAGACCTGCCTGGACAACTTGGCGAGACCTCACCTCTACCATAAATTAAAAAATCAGCCAGGCATGGTAGTGCGTGCCTGTAATTCCGGCTACTCGGAAGGCTGAGGCGGAAGGATCGCCGGAGCCCAGTGGGTCGAGGCTGCAGTGGCCACGAGCGGCCACTGCACTCCAATCTGGGCGACAGAGTGAGACTCCAACTCAAGAAAAGAAAAAAAAAGAAGACTTGAAAGCAAATGGTCATAGCAGTGCTACTCATAATAACCAAAAACTTGAAACAATCCAAGTATCCATCAACTGCTGAATGGATAAATAAGATGTGGCATATCCACAAATATAATAGTATCCAGAATAAAAAGGAATAAATTAATGATACATGTTACAATGTAGATGAACCTCCTAATCATTATACGCCTTCATTTATACAAAATTTCTAGGAAAGTCAACTTTCTATCCACAGATTGCCTGGGTCTGGGAGAGGGAGCTAAGATTGACAGCAAATGGTCATGAGCTTTTTGGAATGGTGAAAATGTTCTAAACTGGTTTCTGGTGACGGTTGCACAATGCATAAATTACTAAAAAAAATCATCAAACTGTACAGTTATAATAGGTGAATTGTATGGTATATAAATGATACTTCAATAAACTTGTTGAATGACTCTATCAACATTAATGGCAATAACAAAGTGTATGAGGCTCAGATGACTTTATATTAGGTTTTGCCAAAGCTTTAAAAATCAGATAACCCTGATCCAATACAAGCTCTTCCAGGAATTAGAAAAGAGCGAGTGGCCCCATCTTAAGAGGCTAATATAATGAGATTATATGAGATTCAAATCTAAGCATTCTGACTCCAAGTGTAGACAATCATCCATTATACAACTGCTGCTCCCCTGTGTCTAAAGAGTTGGGAAGGTTTCTTAAATAACACAGAAAACGTACCAACCCTAAAGGAAAAGATGGATTTTTGGCTACATTAAAATGTGAAATTATGATATGACGAAAGACACCAACTACAAACCAAAAGGCCAGTACCCGAGAAGAGATATTTGCAGCTCATATTATTTTCAACCAAGAAAAGATGAGTATCCCAAAATAGAAGGAAATGCTACAAACCAATAAGAAAAAGGCAACAACCCAATGGAAATATGAGCAAAAAATACACACTGTCAGTTTACAGAAGAACAGTCGCTGAAGACCAATAAACATTCGAAAAAATTCTCAACTTCTCCAGTGATCAGGAAAATGCCAGTTATAATTACAAATGAGATACCACTTCACACTCACCCAAATGACTAAAAGCCAAAAGGTTAGTAGCACCAAATGTCAGTGAGGATGTGGAACAATAGGAACTCTGGTACATGACAGAGTGTACATTGGCACAGCCACTTAGAACAGCAATGTTGCAGTATTTGTTCATGTAGAAGATGTTCCTACCCTTCAAGGAAACAATTTTACCTTCCATCATATGCTGCTCAGACAGGTACAGAATGAGACACACATAAGGGTATACATTGCAGCATTGCTTGTGATGTGAATGGGTTGGAAGGGTTAATGTTCATCAGTCATAGAACACATAACTGTGGTTTCATCAACATACAATAAAGTAGAATGTCTTTGTCAAAATGAATGAATATCTACGTATTTCACCACAGATTAATAGAAAACTTAAAGTTGAATGAAAGGAACAAATTACAAAAAGTCATTTTCAGTATAATGCCCTTCATAAAATATTAAAACACAAAAAATAATATGTATATACTCGTGAATAAATATGTAGAAAAAGTATAAAAACATGTGCAGGAAAAATGTACATCCACAGCAAGAGAGTTACTACCTTTGGGGAGAGGTAACATCTTCTTAGTTGAGAATGGGAAGGCATTTCAACTGCAACTAAAATGTTTTTATTCCTTTTTTTTTTTATTTTGTTTTTTAACGTGAAGCAAACATGGCCAATGTTAACAGTTTTAAAACTTGAGTACAGGTAAGTGTATGCTATCATGTTTTCATCTGCATGTTATAGTATATTAGAAACTTTTTAAGGAAAACAAAAAAGCAGCTATGAGTGTCTCCTTTTATAGGAATCTTGGCATATGTCTCTCACTTCCTTTAATGCTAAGATGGCAAAACATTTGGAACGGACAAGCCTGGTGCTGGTGGCCAGGATCCACTTATGGTGGGGGTGGAGCCTTCGGGGATCCCAGGGGTCCATCCCACAGCCACCACGTTAGACTGCAATACATCATCGACGTCCATTCAATAACTCCCTTTGGAATGTGGGAGAGATTAGGTCTGATTTCCAGAGTAACACGTAAGCCCTGAAGTAAAGGAATCTCTTTGCTTATATAATTGGTGTTTTATATGGGCTATCAAGTTGTGTTTGGCCTACATTTGATGTGTTCAAATGCTCTGGCCCCTATAAAAGATCTGGTTGTGACTCATTCATGAGCAAGTCGAGAGGAAATTGGAAGCAGCTGGGGAACCAATACTGCAGCACATTTGATGGATGAGAAAACCGAGGCGAGACAGAGGGTGGGGCTCCCTCTGAGTCTGCAGCTTTGCCAACTGGAGTCAGGACCCAGGTTTCTTGACTCTCTTCCGAGTGCTCTGAGACCCGAGGCTGCCAAAGCGTTTTTTTATATGGGCAGATGAAACACACTCAGGGGAGAAAACTAGAAAAATTCTACCCAATTCTTGTCCCCTCTGTGCTGTTGTTTCATCTCTAAATATATTTAAAGTTTATAGAAACTAAACTATGATACATTTTAGATAACCAGTTATTTGAGGGGACTCATAGAAGGAAATATCGGAAAATGGCACACCCTTTCCATCTCTTAGGGTCATCTTAGGCAGATTTGAGAATACCTCTTAGATCACTTTTAGTTATTAAAATTGGTGCAAGCTACTCTCGTAAGGAATTCACATCTCTTCTCTCCTTCCCCAATGTAAGTTTGGAGCATGTATATATTTGGTGTGGGTAGTGGGGCCTGGCTCTGAAATACCATCGCAGTGACTAGATCTCTTGTTGGAGGTTGCAAGGGGAACAGGAACCGTAAGAGAACTGCTTCTGTGGCTGGTGCTTCTCTGTTGGGGGTGGGGGTCACCATTGTGACACTGGTGTGCTGTGATTTTCTCTAAAGCAGGAGGCCTCGGTCTGTTTCAGGGCCACCAAGAAGCCACGCAGTTCCTGGGCCGATTAGAAACAGGTATCCTCAAGTGCATCTTCCGGGGTGCTGGGACTGTTTCGTGTTGTCCTGCTCTCCCCACAGCATCCACAGGAATGGCGTGGCTCTGCAGTCAGACTCCTGAAGGCCAGGCATACCACAGAGAGCAGGCTATGGGAGAATCTGTCCTCAACACGAGTGGACTTTCCAGGGCTCAGTTGCTACCCAAGCATATGCAGGCACTGGGATGCCTTTCCTGAATCAGTGTAACCTCTGTTGAGACCTTGCTTTTGCACCAAGACGAATCTGTTCTGCTCTATTAAACTAAGGACTGGCCAGTGAATCCCAATGAATAATTGATCAGTAACTGCATCAATGCTCTTTTTAGTGGTGAGCCAGCCAGGGAAAGAGGGAAAAGGAGAAACTGGTCTCACCCACCAGGTGGTCATGTCTAAAGGTGAAAGAGAAAGCATTCAAAGCCTGTATTCACATAGCTACTTCGTTCTGTGTGTTTTGTTGTAAGGAGGAAGGAAGAGAGGAGGGGAAGGAAGACAAGACTGTTCTAATCAAAGACCTTTTCTAATTTTAAAAAACAGAGGGTCACTAAGAATTTACCTCTGGAGACAGGGTAGTCCCTTCATCCGACCATGTCTACTTCTCACAGCCCTCACCTGTTCATCCTACTCATTTTTAAGAAGGTCTTTGTAGGGATTTTTTCTGAGGCAGGTCTGTGTAGCTGTAAGTTTTCTACCCCCACATAGAAATTGTCCTTTAAGACAGTATCATTCATGCCAAAGTCCAGATTGGCTCCTTAGACTTGGTCAGGGACTTCCATTTCATGTGAAACTTACCACATTTCGTTCCCTTTCTGTTTAGAGACCCTAAGGCAGTTAAGGCTCCATTCCTTACAGCCTCTTATCTAAAATTCTATTTTCAGTGTCAAATATCTCTTGGTAGAAATGGATTTAAATTATATAGATTTTGGAATAATTCATGGCATACTTTGATTAAGCACTGCAGTCCATGTACTAATGCAATTTCAATATTTTTATGTTGCTGAGATGTTCAATAATTGATGTGTTCTGTGCTCTGAAGATGTTTTCAATTTGTATCAGTCAGAAGTCACAAAACTGAAATACAGTCAATATAAATCACGCTTACACCTTGTAAGTGCAGAGGTCCAGCTTCTGTCAAACATTGAACATGACATTTTGAGGGTAATGTACGATGTCCAGAGAGAGATTTTTGTTTCTTTATAGAGTCAACAAGATGTCTATTTTTTACCAATTACATCACATATTTCTTTATTTGATTTTTTCCTCTTAGTTTAAATTTTCACGACATTAACTTCCCTTTCAAATGTGCAGTAATTATTCGCGTCTTTTGTTAACATTGGTTAAATTTTTTCTCTCCTTAAAATATTATCATAAAAACCAAAATACAATGATCCTTGGCTTTCTATTTGTTTACATTGAAAGGAGCAACTTGGTTTGTAATCCACAGAGGAAAGAATGAATCAGTCATCTTCTCAGACAAGAAGCACATGGGTCTGAAATATTTATGACACGGGAAGGTCAAGGATAAGTGCACTTGGGGGTGATTGTACATATGTGATTGGCAGGATGCACAGCCTAATGGTATGTAGGAAAAAGTGACAGTTTCAAATAACAAGAACCTCTCTAGCTAAATAGACATCTCCTGAACGTTTCTGAAACATTTCAAAATGTCTGTCATTTGCAGTTATCACAGTGATGGCTTTAAAGAACTACCACATCCCTTCACAGAAGTGAGTGGCTGGTTCATTTTACCCATCTGGTTGTGACTCAAGGCTCTAGTTTCCCATTAGAGAAAATTATGGGAGTCAATACATGTGAAAGAAAAAGAGATTGTTAAGAATTCCACGAACCCAATCAGAAATCCACCACTGGGATTCTCAAACTGCTACTGATATAACAATATTGACAGACCATGGTATATTACCTCACCTTACCCCTTGGATGATTTAGCAGAGGCACCTTCTCAAGCGATACTGAGAATCGACCAGGAGAGCTGAATCTCTTTCCTCCACAGGGAGTTTTAAAGCACAGAATCCCCCTAGTTTTCTCACCTGCGCGTCCTGCTTCTTGTTCAAACAAATGTTGGTGAAGTCCTGTCATTCAGGCAACACTGTTACTGCTGTTTCTCAAGAAAGCTTCTTCCTTCCCTGGAGTGGTTCATATACCTTCAGCACTCTTTTCTGCCCAAGGTGTCTATTAATTTTCTCTGTTTCTCCTTATATTTCGAATAATTTTAGCTTTTACATGCTCCATCTCAGATTCTTTTTTGTCATGCAAAGTTAAAATGCTCCTGTTTTCCTACCCTCAGTTAATAGATCTGGCTACTTAGCTATAAAACACATTCAGCTTTCCATTTGGAAACACAAAGAAGAGAGACACTAATATTTCTACACTCTACCCAGTCACTTTCTTCCTCTCTGTGGTAGATGCACGTTGTCTCAATGTGGCTAAGCTGGGACTACTTTTGCCAGAATTCTCTTCCTGATGCAATTGACTTGGGTCATAAGGGAAATTGTGTCTGAGATTTAGAAGGCAGAAATAAAACAGCTGTGTTCTTTTTATGCTCAGGAGGTTGGTGCAGGCGCAGGGTGCTACTGCTGCTCACACATTGTCATCACTGATCTGGTGGCTCTGTGACTTGGCATGGGGAAGCAGCTGGGCCCACAGCTCCTCCGGTTCCCACCAGGTCTCCTCCATCAGCTTCTATGACTCCAGGGCCAGGTGTACTCCTTTCCATGGGAGAGAGGTCACAGCTTCTCCTGCATGTCACCTGCCACAGAGAAACTGAAGGTTTGTAGGTAGCTGAGAGTTCAATGCAAGGTCCAGCGCATCCTCATGATTCCGCCTCATCCTCACATGCCTCAGTTTGTCCTCACTGCACAGCCATCTTTCCTTCCTGACTGCCTGCCCTGCTGACTTCAAGCTCCAGTACCAGAGGCAGGAGTAACAACCCCACAGAGACTGTTTAGTCCGTTCCCACAATTGCATATAGTTAAATCCTTTATTGTTGTGCCATCTCTGTGAATCTGCTTCTCTGATAAAACCCTGGTGGACCTACTAACTTTACTGGGCTAGGTACATTTTGGCAAATAAAGGAAAAAGGATTTAGGCTATAACTGTTAAGCCAAGATTAATTTTCCCTTAGCCTCACCTGGATGGGAAATCTCCAATCACATTTAAACATTTCTAGTTGGGTCGAATACCTGGAATATGAACCAACCGTGTCACCGGCTTCCATCCTAGGGCTTAGAGCAGTTTAAGGTTTTCTGAGCAACTTTGCGTTAGGTTCTCTGACATGAACAGCCCCAGGATGGGCTCATGGAGCATGGGGTGGCCAGGGTGTAACCTTGAACTTTAGGAGAGCCTTGCTGCCAGTCTTCTACCAGAACTGGGCAGTTCAAGACACACAGAAACACTTTGACCTACCCAATTAGCCTCCCTACCACATTATGAGACATGCAACGAGCCTCCTCAGGGAACTAGTAATACCTCTGGGCAACCAAACAGTAAGAATTTATTTGACTCTTCTACATGGGTGGGTCTGTTGATTTTAAAGTTATGTTTTAAATTATGAGTTAATTTTGTGGCCCAGAAGCCACAAAAATGCATTTTGGTTATATGCATGTTTACGTAGAGAGCTGATGAGGTCTGGAAAACACTTCAGGAAGTTCTCAGTATTGTGTTCCATGGCTGAACTTCCCTAAAGATAGTGGCTTAAAAAAAAAAAAAAGCATGGGAGTTTCTTTTGGATCAAACTAAGTATACCGGTCATGACTTATACAGGATCTTAAATAACCCCAAACCTAGACAAATGAGAGTGATTTCCAAACACAGCTGCTTGACAGTGGAAATTGCCAGAATTCTTGCTGTGAAGAAAAAGAAAGGATATTTTCTGAAATCTGTCTTTTTTTCTTCCAGAGTTTGTTTTTCCCTCAAATTTGAGAATGAGGACTTACTATTTTGTCAACTCCTAATATTCATCCTCGAAGTAATTTGGGGGGAGATCTTACTGCCTTAATCATCCTTACACGTTGGCTAAATTATGCTGGCTTCACTTTGCATAAGTTCAAGTGAATAGAGTAATATCAGTGAAGCCAAGTGATCAACTTCATGTTCCTGCCAGGAAAAGGTCATAGAAATGGAAGCCAAACATAACCCAAACAAAGGAGATGACATCATGGGATGTTCATTCAAGTTTATCAGTAAAACTCATTAGAACCTCCAAGATCCCCAGGCTATACACAGGGGCTCAGGAATGTAGGGGTATTAGGGTGCTCATACATATTACCTGTCTCTTACTCTGAGCTCAATGGCAATTAAGAGCTAGATACGTGTGTCCAATGAGTGAAAAACAAAACCGTCAGCTTTATTACTGAGAAAGGCTAAATTAGAAGGATGTGGAGTGATTGCGTAACACCGATGGGCTCATCCATACTGTCCCCAGTCACAGGCACAGCTGGACAACCTCAGTCCTCACCCATAGGGTCAAGGTCTACCCCACTAAGCTTCTTGTGTGATGAAAAACAGCTGGGTTAGAAAATCACAAAAGAGAGAAGGGAAAAGGGACTGAGCTGAGCATGCCCAGTTCCTTCCTCCCAAATCCCCCATCAGGGAAGGCACTCCTCCACCCATGGGAAGAAGAGTAAGGGGTGGGGAGACAGGCCACATGACACTGCTGCCCTCCTGCCTGGGATCTGCTGCTCTTTCCCATCAGGTTCCACCATTGCCTCTGGAGAACTAGAGCCTTTAGGGACCTAAAAGTGGCCCTGTGATCTTTAGCAAAGCAGAAGAGAATGTTTATATTTTTCAATCTTGTATTTTTATGGCAGCATTTTGTTAACAGAGCCTCAAATTTTCCCAGGCTAAATATTGAAGATAAAATATTTACAAAGTACCAAACTGAATATTTTCTTTCCCAGCTTCCCTTGCAGCAAGGGATGGTCACGTGACACCCTTTGAATCAATGAGACATAAAAAGACATCTCCTGAGGTTTGCAGTGAAATATTTTGAGTTCCACATTTCTTTAAAGAGCTGGTAGTGTCCTCCCTTCCCACTCCCTTCTTCCTGCCTTGGATTGGAAATGATGGAATCACAGATATCTTGAAATCACAAGAAGTCAAAGATGAGGGCAAAAACTGGCACATTAAGGATAGAGCAGGGGATATATAGAAAAAGACTAGACACTTTGCTCAGCTGAACCAAGCTAGCATCCGCCTACTTCCAACTTTCTCATTATGAAAAATAACAAAAACAAAATAGACAGACACTTCTATAGACATTTGGAGATTAGTTTTTTGTTACTTGCAGACACTTGCGAGGTGTACTGACAACAACCCTGTTTCCCCAGAAGTTTCAGGAGGGCCCTTCATGAAGCAGCAATGGAAGGAGTTTGCTTACCCTCTCCGTCCTTTGAACCTCAGCCAGCTGACACTGGTTGTCACAGGGATGAAGCGTGCTGTGACCATCTCACCCCCACCCTGTCATCATGTAAGCACAGTGTGCAACAGAGCCTATGTCTTCACTCTGATCTCTCATGGGCTACTTAATTTACACTCTCACGCCTATACCCAGCCTGGATTCACCACCTTACTGGTTATAATCACAGAGTCCATTTTCCTGGCTTTCTTTTTTAACCTAAGGGTCAGCTAACTTGCTATGTCACTTATCACTTGGAAAAGATAGGATAAGTGAGAATTGTGTCTGTAATAAAGAGACCATTTTTAACAAGCTATTTTGTCACCAATTTCTCCAGCTTTTAGGCAATCAATCCCCTTCTCAGCAAACTCAATAACTCATTATCATCTTCAAAACTAGATTTGTACTGAGTAGAGACAGAGGCTGAGTTGAAGAGACTGCCAATACCAGATCAATAAAGAAATCACATTCTTACCCCCTAAAAAGTGCATCATCAAATCCCAGTGAGCTATATCTTACATAATTTAGTGGTATTCTATGTTAATGAAAGTCAGAGAATGTAGAGAGAGACAGAAAAAAATCAACATATTATACCCTAATAGGCTGCTTCCGGAGACATACAAACCTGAAAAAGATTATAAACCAGGGAAGGTATCGGGATTATTGTTTGATTTTAATCCGAAATTTTTTTTTTTTTTTTTT
>CAUYQG010292072.1:0-17823 GCA_963574415.1 Tarsius wallacei
GTTGAATTTATATATATATCAATATATGTAAATAATATAATTACAATGGGGAGACACCTCTTATCATCAAGGGTGCCTGAATGAAGCATTTTTGTATGCCTAACCCCTAACTGTACCCCATAATACCATAATAAAAAAAAAATTTTTTTTAAATAAATAAATAAATAAATAAAACAATCTATATGCTATAGATATACAGAGCAAGGTCAGATTTGATGGTCAAAGCCCAAAATAACAGAATAGCTACAGGAACTAGAAGGAAAGGGTTAGGAAAATAGCCAAGGGGTTTAAAAAGATAGCAACAAATGAGTATTATTCTCATTTAAAAAGTATTAAAACTGATGTTGTTCAACATCATCACCACCATTACCACGTCATCCTGGGCAAGTCATTTATAAGTTTTGGTCTTTAGGTCTTCCTTCTTTAAAATAGAATTGTGGCTGTGCGCGATGGCTCATGCCTATAATCCCAGCACTTTGGGAGGCCAAGGTGAGAGGATTACCTGAGTCCAGGGGTTTGAGACCAGTCTGGGCAACTTGGCAAGACCTCATCTCTACAATAAAAAAAATTAGCCGGGTGTGGTGGCATGCACCTGTAGTTCCAGCTACTTGGAAGGCTGAGGCAGAAGGGTTACCTGAGCCTGGGAGGTCGAGGCTGTGGTGGCCGTGAGCATGCCACTGCACTCCAGCCTGGGCGACACAGTGAGACTCCAACACACACAAAAAACAAAACAAAACAAAAATTGTTTGCCCATTTTAAAAATAAACAAAGGGAAACGACAAGGTAAATAAATCATAAATCACATTGGCACAGTGGATAAGAGCCACAGGCTTTGGAGTTATGCAGATAGAGGCTTGAATCTCAGCACTTGACACCTTGTAGCTATATTCCCTTGGTATGTGATTTGACGTTGCTGAGCCTCATATTTCTTTCTCTGTATGAAGAGGATAGATACTAATAATACCTATCTCATGGGGCTTTCATGGGGACAAAATCTGAGAAAATATAGAAAATGCTTAGTTCAATAAATTAACAGGCTCTATTAAGAATCAGGAAGAATGAGCTATGCCTTGTACAACCTCGCTCTTTTTTATTCCCATCACTCTTTAATGTCAAGAATATTTAGCAGGTACTGGATAAAGATGTGCTGACTGGTTTCTTGGGCTTCACCATAGGGTGGTAGGGAGATTCACAGGGCAATAGCAAGGAACCTCAGATGCCGAGAAAATGTGATAGACCAGGACAAGAGATCAGAGTTTCTCTTTATCTTCACCCCAGATGAGCTCAACCCATATCCATTCATTCCCTGTTATCATAACAAAGAAACATCTTCCTGGGATCATAGGCCCTATTGGGATGACACATAAAGTCTCAGAGAGTTTTTTTCAAGTTTAACTTGAAGAATTAAAGTCAAGGACTCATGAGTTCTCTGCTCTGCTTGGGCACTAAAACCTTCTCTTTCTTTTACACACTCCCTCTTTTTCTGATTCCTCCAATCTCTGACCAGGAGGATACCAGGAGAGTTACAATCTAATACTTGAAAGATGCTTTGAAAAAAAAAAGTATTATTAACCATTAGTTGCACTTGGTGAAGAAGTTCATAAACACTTCCCTTACAGTTGCAGAAACATTACAAGCTACCATAGTAACTAGATCTCTTTCCAGCTTTGCTATGATATTCAGGATCATAAGGGTAGTATGTTGGCATCATTTCAGTCACTCACTCCAGGAAGAAATATAGAAAGGAATTAGTTTAAGGGTCTCAGAATCGAAAATCACTAAAAAGGTTATATATCTCCTTCTGGAGGCTGTGAACTGGATACCAATGTTACTCACCTCAAGATGGCTTTGGATTGCCCTTGCCGAAAGACAAGGAGATAATTAAACTAGGCCCAGATCACCTAAAACAGTAATTCTCAATCAGGGCTGATTTTCCCCTCGAGGGACACTTGGCAACGTCTGGAGAAACTTTTGGTTGTCACAACTGAGGGGCGGTGCCACTGTCGACTGTAACTGTCCAGGTGAGAGGTGAGACTGCCAATTAATGGGTAGAGGCCAAGGAACTACTAGACATCTTACAATGCACAGAACATTCTCCCAGAACAAAGATTTATTTATCCCAAAATGCCAATAATGCTGAGGTTGAGAAAATCTGACCTGGAGAATCTTTTCATTTTTCCCATCCTAACAACAAGCAAGTATTTTTGAAAACCTTTCCTGTGGACACTGTGGGATATATAAAGGAGGACTCAAAAAACCAAAATTATATTTTGGAAGGAGGCCCCTTGTAGTACAGGCTTCTTCTGCTAGATAAGTGTTCTAGGAACCCATCGGCATCAGTGTACCAGCTAGCATCGTTATGAGAAGCTGCGTTTGGATTCACTGAATATTTTTTGGAGATTCTTTCAACATGTTTGCCCATTTCATGATATGTGCTTTATGAGAGCACCTGCCCACACCGTACTGAGTGTTCAGTAGTTTTTGACTAAAAACAGCATAACTCCTGTGCCCTACCCTCCCTGTTCGCCTGATTTCACCTTAATCAACTTCTTTTTGTCTTCCTGGATGAAAAAATTCTCAAAGAGAAATGTTTTGCCAATGTGGAGGAGGTGAAACAAAAATTGGCAGAAGCAATAAAAGGCATCAAAATTGACGAGTTCAAAAACTGTTTTGAGCAGCGGAAAAAACATCTTGATAGGTGTATGGCATCAAACAGAGAGTATTTTGAAGGTGACTGAAGTTTAAACATGTAAGAATAAATACACAATTTTTTATAAATAAACTCTGGGTCGGGCTCAGTGGCTTAACCTGTAATCCCAGCACTTTGGGAGGCCGAGGCCAGTGGATTACCTGAGCCTGCGGGTTCAAGACCAGCCCGGGCAACTTGGCGAGAAGCACCCCATCCCCTCACCCCGTCTCTACAATAAATAAATAAATAAATTAGTTGGGTGTGGTAGCGCATGCCTGTAGTTCCAGCTACTTGGAAGGCTGTGGCAGAGGGATCACCAGAGCCCAGCAGGTCAACACTGGGGTGGCTATGAGCGTGCCACTACAGTGAGACTCCAACTCAAAATAAAAAATTAAATAAAATAAATAAATAAGTAAATAAATTATGGGTCTTTTGGGGGTTCCCCCTCATATAAGCCACGGTTTCTGCTCTAAGGAAGCTTAGAGTCCAGTAGCAAGACCAACTAAGCATACTGAAGCAACCAGAAAATAAAGAAATATATAGCATAGTTGAGATTTTTTTTCCCCCTGTGGTATAGACCCTGGGAACCGTAGGAACTTTTTCAATTTTATTTTCTTTTTAGTTGACAAATAATAATTGTATTTATTTATTTGTTTGAGTCAGGGTATCACTCTGTCATCCAGGCTGGAGTGCAGTGGCATAATCATGGCTCACTGCAGCCTTGACCTCCTAGGGCTCAGGCAGTTCTTCTGCCTTAGCTTCCCAAGTAACTGGGACTACACAGGCATGCACCATCATGCTTGGCTAATTTTTTGATTTTTTGTAGAGATAAAGTCTCACTGTGTTGCTTAGGTTGGTCTTGAACTCCTGGGCTCAAGCAATCCTCCCACCTCGGCCTCCCAAATTGCTGGGACTACAGGCATGGGCCACTGAGCCTGGCAATAATTGTACTTATTTATTGGGTACAATGTGATGTTTTGGTATGTGTTTACATTATAGAAGAGGGAGAACAGCAGGCATTTGAAGTTCAGGAAAACGTCAAAGAAGAGTTGGATCTTGTGCCGGTGATTGAAGGAGTCTTTCCCCTCTCTTCAATGTTGGAAGAAAGATGAAGCTAAGCTTACTGCCCTTACTCCATTTCTTCACACTCCTTATTTAATTAACATCTTGTAATCTGATTTCAGGACTCCAGAGAAAATTATTTTTCTTAATCACCAGAGCCAGTCACTTGTCCTCAATATTAATCTTCCTCAACCCCACCTTTTTGAAATAGCCTTCCTTCTTGACTTTTATGACATCATCATTCTGTCCTGGTTCCCTTTTGACCTCTTGTGGCTCATTCTCAGCCCCAAGCAACTTCTTTTTGTTTCCCTGAATGCAAAAAGTTCTCAAGGTGACTGAAATTTAAACATGTAAGGATAAATACACAATTTTTTTTATAAATAAATTATGGGTTTTCTTGGGCCCCCCTCATATGATACTTAATACATGTTGTTATGAATGACTAAAATACATGGAGTAATAATAAGAATTCTCAGTGAAAGGGAAAATCAGAAAACAAACAAATAAACAAAAAACAAAAACAAAACAAGACTACCACCCTTGAGAAGCTAGAAACTCTGAATTTGTCAGTTATAGTTTTTCATCTTTTCATTTTTTCAGAGTATGTGACAACCACAGTTAACAAAAGTAAGTATTTCCAGGGAACTCTGGGTAGTACAACCTTGATATTTATCTGAAACAGAAGCAACTGGAAGTTACATTGAGCAGAAACTAAGCTTGAGAGAGAATCCACTTGTTCCCTTAGGCTGCTAGGTCTTAACACATCTGTGGCCCTACTCCCAAATTACCCCTGCTGCAAGAGCCATAGGCTTTTTATCTCAGACTAGCAAGGAAAAAGAGAATTTACTTGAATGATGTTTATATCAGTGAGAGGAAATATGTATCCCATTTGAATAATAGGGAAGACTCTGAATGTAGATTATAAAAAGTGAAAACTGCCAAATGAAGGAGAAGGCAAGTGCTTTCCCTAGAGGGAAAAGAGAACTCATTCCTTCCTCCCTTAGCAAAACTTATCTATCCTCTGTCTCCTCTCAGACACTTGCAAGTGGTAAATTGTTTATGAAGTAATTCACCTTGGGATTTAAGGGCTGACCTTCACAGAGACATTAGAAAAATGGATATCAGAAATAGGAGAGTGGTAACCTAAAGTCTCTCCAACGGTAGGAATTTCCGTCACATAGTAGGTAACTTCCTCTTCCAAATAGGTAACTAAGAGATGTACCCCCCTTCCAACAGAAGGCTCCCCCACTAGGGTCTTGCCTTTTTTTCTTTGCCATGCTCATTTTTCTAGTTTTTTTTTCTATGTTGCTTAATAGAGCATTAAAACTTTGAAATATTTCATTTATATTCCAAATATCTTGCTTCTGAAATTCATTCTCCCTTCACTTTTAGGCACCTCCCCAGCAGTCAGAAACACACTACACGCGCGCGAGCGCGCGCGCACACACACACACACACACACACACACACACACACACACATCCCTTCATTGTTTAATAGTAGCAGCAACACCTTCCTCCTCCCTAAACCTGAGAGATGTAAGCCATGGTCTCTGCCCTAAGGGAGTTTAGAGTCTAATCAGTCTAATCAGAGACATCAACCAAGTATGACTAAGAACATAGAAGTATATCCCATTGTTTTGGGTTTTTTTTTTTTTTATAGTAGCTGCAGGAACTTGGAAAATGCACAGAAATCTTTATAAACACTTCACATTTTTCAAAGAATAGAATCAGAGTCCATTCAAGTGCACCACAAGGAGAGGGATTTTGAAAATCCAAAGAAGAAAACACACATAGAGACACTTCACGTTGCTTATATGATATGGTTCAGGCTTAAAACTTTAAATAGCTTATTTCAGAGTAAATCCCTTGTTGTAAATCTCCCTTCATGCCAAAATCATCCTATTCACTGCCTTTTCCTGCCAATCCCCACACCTCTATCTCCAGCTCCAAACTTCAGTCTTTTCTTCAGTAACCCAAGGCTCTGGAGAAGTCAGCAAGAATAGGAAAAAGACAAATAGCAAATATTCACTATGTGCCAAGCACAGAAGTACATTATATATGTTGTCATTACTACTCCAAATAATTGAACTACCATTTTTTTAGAATTTACTATGTGCCAGGCAACCAGGTACTGTGCTAAGAACTTCCTATGCATAGTATCTCATTTAATTCTCACAGCAACCCTGAAAGATAAGAAGTTTTATGATTTTCATTTTACAAATGGGGAAACTGAGGCATAGAGAAGTAAAATGACCCTACATACCAGTGACTGTGTAGTACAGTGGTTAGAGCAGAGCCCAGAACACTTTTTTTCTGTAGACTACCAGATGCCAAATATTTTAGACATTGTAGGCCATATGGTCTTTCTTGTAATTACTCAACTCTGCCACTGTAGTACAAAAGTAGCCACAGGTAATACATAAACAAGTGGGTGTGGCTGTATTCCCATAAAACTTCATTTACACAAACAGGCAACGGGTTGACTTCAGCCCAGAGCCTGTAGTTTAATGACTTCTGGGGTAGGGCATCAATGGTGTACTCAGACCTAGGTTCAAGACCTGACTCTAGCTACTTACTAGATAAGTCTCTCTCTCTGGGTCTCAGTTTCTTTATTTGTGAAACAGCAATCATACCTTTCTCATAGAGTCATCGTGAAGATTAAGGATTAAAGGAATGCCTGGCACATAGTAAAGTGTTCAGTAAGTCATTATTATTAAAAGTCCACCACAAGGCTGGTCCCCGGAAAGAGAAAGGAAACAGGTTAGGATAGATATCGCTCTTTTAAAAATCAAACTACCAGGACCCCAATGGTCTTGATACTCAGCAGAAATAATTACTCCCTTGGCATTCCAGCTAATTTGATTCTCCCTTCAGGTACATGAACTGTGTTCTCTTGTGAGTTTACTTTCCTATTTCAGTCATTAGTGAGAAAGTCTCTTGGCGTCATTATAACTCTTGCCTGGCCCTGGGAACCCCATCATGGAAGGACAGGAATCTGATTTTGTCATTATTTGTAACCCAATGTGTTAGATGTTTGCTTCAGGAATGAGATTCTGACCTCTAAAGTCCTGCCTATGTCCCAAGTACCTTGCATGGGGCCTGGTGCAGAGTAGATGCTCAGTAAATGTTGCTGGATTGATTGAGCTGGCTACTTTCAGGGTGGTCTTACCTGGAAGCAAGTGGAAAGTGACTCCTTAAAAGCCCTCCAAGCATTGAGGATCCCTCCTTTCTCCAGCAGAGAGAGAGAGGATGTGTGGGGTGGACAGGAAAGGTGTAGGAGTGTGTAAGATGGCTGAAAGGGCAGGAACATGCAGGTCATACTGTTCCTTGGTTACATTTAAGCACACAGGAACAGGAACTAAGCTGCACTAATGTCTCTAGGCCATGCTCCTGAGTAATCACCCGGTGAAAGCCACTCTGAGTAAGTTTTTTGCTTTGAATCAAAATTATATTCATGCAATCTTCCATCTCGGCTAAAAAAAAAAAAAAAACCCTGAAAGACCTCAGCTCATCAGTCAGCCATGAAAACGCCATAGTTTCTGCAATCTCTGCAATCCTCACTTGCCAATCTTTCTCAATGAAAAATTCTCTTCTTTATCTACCACATCGTCTCTCATCCTCTAAAATGTGCCTTGCATACTAATTTCATTTTTTCATTCTGGAATTTGTTAGAGTTATTTATAGGATCCGACTATACAATGAGAACCATACCGACTCCAACTGGATGTACTTCTTCAACACACTATTCCTCCCCATCTCACCATTTCTACCCTTTACTACCACCACCATTGGTCTCTTTTCCAGAATTCCAAGGCAGTAATTGGCATGACAGAATATACCCTCAGAACATTCAGAGGAACTGATAATGGAAGCAGTGCTGTGCTGATGCAGGCAAACTCTGTCTAGACTTGGTGTTTTAGGTCATCTTGTATTGCTATAAAAGAATACCTGAGACTGGATAACTTATAAAGAAAAGAAGTTTATTTAGCTCATGGTTTTGCAGATTGGAAAGTTCAAAGACATGGCTTTGGTTTCTGGCGAGGACTTTTATACTACTTCATGACATAGTAGAGAAGGTCAAAAGAAAAGCAGGCAGGTGTGAAGAAAGGAAAACCTAAGGGGTATCCTGACCTGATAACAATTCACTCTCAAGGGAACTGATCCATCCTCAAAAGAACTAATACAGACTTGCAAGAGCGAGAACTTACTACTGCAAGAACAGCACCAAGTCATTCACAAGCGATCCACTCCCATGACCCAAACACCTTCCAAAATCACCACATTGGGAATCAAATTTCAATATGAGTTTTGGTGGAAACAAATCATATTCAAACCATAGCACATAGAGTATGTCAAATCACATATATAGTAACTTCAAGACTATGTATCCAGGAATTGACAATTTTTCATCTCATAATAATAGTCATGATGATGAAAATAGATAACATTTATAGAATGCTTCCTTAATTCTAACAATAATCCATGATGAAAATAATAAGACTTGCTTCCTAGTTGCCAGGCATTGAATTAACTCTCTTAATTCTCATAATAATCCCAATAACATGGGTTACTATTATAATACTCACTTTGCAAATAGGGAAACTGAGGGCCAGGAAGATTAAGTAACTTTCCCAAGATCACTATGCCAGGAAGTGGAGCAGCTAGAATTTGAACCCCAAGTTGGTCTGTCTGACTGCAAAGACCATGCTCATGCCATACCATTGAACCTTATTAGAAACATCTTTGGGCTGGGCTCGGTGTCTCAGCCTGTAATCCCAGCACATTGGGAGACTGAGGCGAGTGGATTGCCTGAGCCCACGGGTTCGAGACCAGCCCAGGCAAATTGGTGAGACCTCGTCTCTACAATAAATCAAAACAAATTAGCCAGGCATGGTAGTGAGTGCCTGTAGTTCTGGCTACTTGGAAGGCTGAGACGGAAGAATCGCCAGAGCCCAGCAGGTCGACGCTGGGGTGGCTGTGAGCGTGCCATTGCACCCCAGTCTGGCGACAGAGTGAGACTCCAACTAAAAAAAAACCAAAAAAACAAAAAACAAAAGAAACATCTTTGGGCATGCAGCCTACATTATGCTGTTATGCTAATAAAAATGTATAGGAATGCCACCTTCCATCTGATTGGTGTTAAGAATGTTTCAAAGCAGTTTCCCACCCATGATCCATTTGATTGTCACAGCAACCCTATGAGGAAGGCAGAGCAGTGGCAGCACCCCCATTACACAGATAAAGACCCAAACACAAAAAGTTGCCCCAAGTCCCAACACAAATCAGAGACCAAGCCAGAGTCAAAGTTCAATATACAGCACATGTTTTCAAAATGTGTTCTTTACTATAGCTAAGGACTAAGTTTCCTCCACCTCCTTCATTCTGATTTCATGGTGAAGATTTGAAAAGAAGCAGACAGCCCCCAGCAAGTCATAAAACTTCCAACCAAGCCTTCTTATACCTTACTTAGTCTTTCATGCACCTCAGCCCCTCAAGATCTGCAGTACCTGACCACATTCTGTGTCTAGAAAGAAAGAGGGACACTGACCCTTAAAAACTGGATATACCGAAGGTATGAACATATCTCACCATAGATCTCTCAGTTTGAAACATATTTATTGAACAATTAAAGGTCCACAATTCCAAAACCCACCAAGCAGCACTTGCCTGGCAGGAGAGATACCATGATCACAAAACCCACCAAGTTCTGAAAACCAAAAGTTTTTTCTTTTTAATAAATTTCTTATCGAAATTCTTATATGGTACCAAAATCTGAGATGAACTGATGGAGGTAATTTATGGTCTTTGTTTATCCCATTGATTCTAAGCATTCTTGGATTTCACTGCTGAAAAATTAATGTGTTTGATTATAGTAGGGTTGCCAGATAAAATACAGGACACTCAGTTAAATTTAAGTGTCAGCTAAACAATGAGTAATGTCTTAGTATAAGTATGTCCCTACATTGTAAGGGGCATACTTTTACTAAAACATTCTTTGTTGTTTAGCTAAAATTCAAAGTTAACCGGGCATCCTGTATATTTATTTGCTAAATTTGGCCACCCTAATTGTGAGTGCTGCCTCAAACCCCACTGGGAATGTTACCTAATAGATGGCATAGACAGCATATTACTGTTCCAAAATCTGACAAATTTAGAATTTCAAAACACATCTGGCCCTAAAGATTTTGAAATACGGATAACGGACCTCTGAACCTGTAGTATCCTTTCAGTACCGGGCTTGGTTCTGTGCAGGGACCCAGCTCTCAAAGAACAACCACTTCTCAAACACTTATGCTATCAGAATGGTTTGCCTCTTCAGCTCTTATTCGATTTCCTCCTGCTCTGTTCTATATGTCATTACCTTTATCAATAGTTTATTGCTCTCTGTTTTGATATATTTATTGTTTGAGGTATTACCCCTTCTAGTTTCCTGATTTAAACAGGACTGCAACTCCCAGCTAACCTGACCACACCTCGTATGACCTCTGACTTGGTTTTAATAAGTTTCCAGGCTCCCCTCTTTAGTTGCATAGACTGGCTATGTCATTTGCTTTCTCCCTGGTGAGAAGGTTTCCAACACTAGCTCCCCTTCACTTCCAGAACTCCCCTGTTTGGAATAGGAAGTGAGTTCCCACCACCCTCTGCTGCCATCTCATGGCTAGAAAAAGCCCTTGCATTGGTCTTAATTCAGCTGCAGCAGTTCCCTTTAGAGCCCATCCCTGCCAACACAGGAGAATTATAACATCTGCCAGGAAACCCCATTGAGTTCATTTGCCATATACACTTACAAATGGAAAATTATATTTTAAAAAAATATTTGTTCTAAAACAGTTTTCAGCATCCGGCCTCACTGTCCTCCCTTTAGTTCAAATTAGTGAGGCATAGCTCTTGTTTGAAATTAGAGGCATGGCTTCCAGTTGATTTGTTTTGTGAGTCTGCACCTGTGTTGCCATTGCTATTGGCAGCCTAGCTGGAGAATCAAGGCCGCTAGCTAATTGAAAAACAGAGCCATCTTAGTACAAAATGTCTCAGTAATCCCTGGGTAAAAACACATCATATATATATAAAATTCACCATGGATTAGTGATCCGAGTGGTTAACTATCAAATTGTGCTAGATATAAAGTACATGTAAAATGTAGGGGCTACTCCCAGTCATAATCCGGACTTAAACTCCTTGTCAAAACCTTTTTTTTTTTTTTGAGTCCGAGTCCCACTCCATTGCCCAGGCTGGAGTGCAGTGGCACACTCACGGCCACCCCAGCGTTGACTTGCTGGGCTCCGGCTATCCTTCTGCCTCAGCCTTCTAAGTAGCCGGAACTACAGGCACATGCTACCACGCCCATCTTTTGTTTTTTGCTTTTAACTATAGAAACAAGGTTTCAGCAACTTGGCCGGGCTGGTCTCGAACCCACGGTCTCAGGCAATCCACTCGCCTCGGCCTTCCAAAGTGCTGGAATTACAAGCTGAGCCACAGAGCCCAGCCAAAGCCTATTTTTTAAATCTAAAATGTCTGCTGCAGTGGTTAACCAAAACAGCTGTACACTTCATGAAAGCGTGGCTCGGCAAGCTCACTGTAATGGTGAGGGAAGGAAGGTGCTTGTGCGTTTCTCCCTCTTCAGGAAATTTTACAGTGCCACTGACTTCCTATTTGGGCATTTTTCTCCTCTTCAGAGCCCAGCTACAAAACGAACAAACAAAACTCATTCTATCTCCCGTCATTTCTGCAGAGCTGGCTTTTTATTTATTTTTTTATTTTTTTGAGTTGGAGTCTCACTCCATTGCCCAGGCTGGAGTGCAGTGGTACGCTCATGGCCACCCCAGCGTTGACCTGCTGGGCTCAGGCAATCGATCCTTCCGCCTCGGTGGAACTACAGGTACACGCTACCATGCCCAGCTAATTTTTTTATTTATTGTAGAGATGAGGTCTCACCAAGTTTCCTAGGCTGTTCTCGAACCCTTGGGCTCAAGCAATCCCCTCACCTCGGCCTCCCAAAGTGCTGGAATTACAGGCTTTAGCCACCGTGCCCAGCCCAGAGCTGGCTTTTTTAATACACCCTTATACATAGCCAGTTTAACTTTTGAAGAACTGGCATCTGATGCAATAAAAATGGTTATTGAAAGATCAGTAGGGCAACCCCTTTGGGTCCCCTCCCACTGTGGGAGCTTTTATGTCCTCTCAATAAATCCTGCTTTAAGAGAGAGAGAGAGAGAGAGAGAGAGAGAGAGAGAGAGAGAGAGAGAGAGACAGAGACAGAGACAGAGAGAGATCAGTAAACTTTTTCAAACTATCCAGAAAAGCCCCTAACTCAGATCTTGCCATAGCTAATAACTGCTGTTTCTTTCTGATCCTCACTTTCTGTCTTGGGATGAGGGACAACTCATTCTCACCTTTCAAATTTTCTTTTCCTTTAAATGGATTAAAGAAAGAACTGTTTACAGCTATAAGCTCCCAGCTTGAAATCAACTGATTTCTTTTAGGAAACAAAGATAACTAGTTGTCAATTACTTTAGAGATCTATAGACCTGTACTATTTACAAAGCTCTAAATGTTCATCATGTGTCAAGGTGACTTTTCTGTCAATTTCACATATTGCACTTTTTGTATACACTCAGCAATTTAAAATCAGCTGAAAATAACAAGTTAGGCAACTTAATGTGAAATTGACTTGTTTTTATCCTAATTGTCCTTTTTTTTTCTTGTGGACAGTGTCCATGGCAGGGAACATGGTGAACTGAGCAAATTAAGCACGATTTTTCATTTCTGACTATTGCCCAGTCCTAATAGAGCTACTGGGAGCTCACTGCTGCTGGCTTTTTTCTCTGCCTCACAACCTTGCTTACTTCTCAAGAGCACACCCCTACCCCTACTTCCAATTCCTCTACTCCTATGAGGGGACTTTGCCTCCTCAGACAGTGGGGACTCAATCAATAATCAGGGAAGCCTATCCCAAGCTTACTATTCTAAAGTGAGTACCACAGTGCTTGACACTCAGTAGGCCCTCAAGTGTTAATTAGTATTACTATTTAACCTCTCTGAGCCTCAGTTTTCTCATTTGTAAAATGGGTATAATAATAGTACCAAGCACCTAGGTTTGTTTGTGCATATGAAGTGCCTTTAAAAGTATCCAGAACATAAGAAGTCCTGTGTACATATCTGTGACTCTTACAACTAAAGAAATGCCTTAAGGCCTCGCAGAGTACAAGGTGGAAAGAAAAACGTGTGTGTTTGTGTTTTGTGTGTGTGTGTATTGGGAGACTTTGCAGGGAAAGGGTTCTGTGTGGGTTATGTGTTTAAAATGCATTTGGGCAGCCAAGGGGAAATGCCCACCAGGCAGCTGAACATTCAGTTCTAAACTCTAGCAAGGAGGGAGAGAGGAGAATGTACTCACTTTAACAAATACAGTAAATGCCTGCAAAGCCCTTTGGGATATGACATGACACATACAAAAGTGTTCCTCCCCTTCTGAATCCTGTCTAATAAGAAGGCTGAAACCGGGTGCAGTGGCTCATGCCTGTAAACCCAACACTTTGGGAGGCTGAGGCAAGATGATTGCTTGAGCTCAGGGGTTTGAGACCAGCCTGGACAACTTGACGAGATCTCATCTCTACAATAAGTAAATAAATAAATAAATGATTGAAAAAAAACTAGCCAGCTACTTGAAAGGCTGAGGTGGAAGAATTGCCTGAGTCCAGCAGGTCAAGGCTGCAGTGGTCGTGATCATGCCACTGCACTCTAGCCTGGGCGACAAAGTAAGACTCTAACTCAAAAAAAAAAAAAAAAAAAAAAAAGGAGGCTGAGTCATGAGTCATGGGTTCTACATAGAAGAAAGTGTAACACAAGGCAGAGTCTGGGAGGTACCACAAGGAAAAAGCAAAGTGGTCTGGATTCAAGGAGAGGGGAGAGATCACCTCTGGATAGAGCAAGCAGGGAAGGCTTCCAGAAGGAAGTGGCATTCTTTGATTTCATGATTCTCTGCAACCTTTCCTTAGGATTCTAGTGGCTGTTGATTTTTCCCATCTCTGAATATCCTAAGTTCCCAAAGTGCAGTACCTCATGACAAAGCAGTGAGCTTTTCCTATAGCTAAATGGATCCACATTGAACAACTGTTCCTTATTCTGCCCTTTCTTTTATAAAATGGTGGTAATAGGAACTCAAAGGGGCACGGGCTTTTCACTTGGCAAAATAACCTCCTGATTTGGAGGGGAGTGACCTTCACTGGTCTGTGAGAGCCAACCTGACATTTTTACCATCTCTACCGTTTACGTGGGTGTCTGAACACAAACATTATTGTTCTGTTACTTGTTTCACATGAGTTAAGCTGGTCTCCCTTCGAAGGAGCTCTGCAGGCCAGAATCACTGCTGGTCTCTTTTGGCCTGACCCTCCCCCAAAGACCACACAGAGCTGGGCACAAACAGAGCAGGTGCTCCAAAATACTTGTTGAAAGACCTGAATTTGGCCAGGCGCGGTGGCTCAAGCCTGTAATCCCAGCACTCTGGGAGGCTGAGGTGAGGGGATTGCCTGAGCCCATGGGTGTGAGAACAGCCTGGGCAACTTGGCGAGACCTCATCTCTACAATAAATCAAAAAATTAGCACATGCCTGTAGTTCTGGCTACTTGGAAGGCTGAGGTGGAAGGATAGCCTGAGCCCAGCAGGTCAATGCTGGGGTGGCTGTGAGCGTGCCACTGCACTCCAGCCTGAGCAACAAAGTGAGACTCCAACTCAAAAAAAAAGAAAAAACCTGAATTTAATCACATTGATCTTGCATTTTCCTTATAGTGAGCAAGTCAAATTCTGTCATGCCTTGGGTTCAGCATGTGAATCAGGTGTTAAAGCCCACTGATTATTTAGACAGCTGGAAGACCAAAAATTGAATACAATAGACTGGTGTGGGGCCAGGGAGATAATCCTCCTCAGTGAGTGAATGAAGTCAGAACTCTGCTGTGGTGAAATCAAAGCTATTTTGCTAGTTTTCTGGAAGGAGGGTAGGTTCTTTCCAGTAGAACCTGACATTATTCCTAGCGAGAATTATTCTTAGGAGGGGCCAAGAGCCACTGAACCTCTCCATTGAAAACACAGATTTATGTCAAAGGAAAGAAAACTAGTGCTTTTCCAAAAGTTCTGTGCAGTTTGGACAGATTGAAAAGGTGGGTCCCATATAGATCTGGCCTGAGGCTAAATCAGGAAGCTAATATCTTTGGTTCCTCTCCTATGTCCTTAGCTATACCTCCCTCTTCCCACACTTCCTAGCTGCCACTTGGAAGCCCAGACCCAGGGTGGGACCCATTACTTCCAAGCTTTGCTGACTTATATGATACACTTACTGTAAGCAGTTAAGGGTGGTTAATAATTTCATGTATCACCACTTCCTACAAACATGAATGCCTTAACCCAAAGCAATAAGTAATGGGGCATCTCAATCACCAAGGCAAGACCGTAAGATACTGAAAAATTCAACTTTCTGCATACCTCTGATCATACCATTCATAAATTTTTCAGAGAGTGCAGTGTTTAAGAGTTTGATCTATGAAACCTATCAGGCTAGGGGTCCAGTCTTGGCTTCACTATTACCAAGAAATATGACCTTGGACTCAGTCTTATTATCTGTAAAATGGACATAATACTAATATCTGCCTTTAAGGCTGTTGTGAGATGATACATGTGAAATCTGGTACAGTGCCTACCACATTATAAGGGCTTTGATTTCACGATTCTTGGCAGCCTTTCCTTAGGACTCTAATGGGTGCTGATTTTTCCCATCTCTGAATATATGCCTGGGTTAAGAGTTCCTAGTTGCAACTCCAAGGTGTCTTTCCTTGGCTACCAGACTATACTCCCTTCATACACTAAGGAAAGAAGACTTTATAGAGTGTTCCACCAAGGTCCAACCAGAACAGACCTATTTATTTAGTCACTCATTCAACAAATACTTATTCAGCATCTACTTTGCACCAGGCAGTTTGCAAAATGTTGGGAATATAAAGAAAAATAAGACAGGCTCCCAGACTTTGAGCAATATCCAGTCTTCTGGCTTTTAAGACATTCCTATATTCCTCAAACTTTGTTATTGCTTTTGTAATTCCTTGAGGAGAGGAATTGGGCAAACACTGTGTCATTTGCACTAACCCACACATATATAGGATATTGCTTTCCATGCAAAGTTAAAAAGTCATGAGGGAAAGTACTTCTGGAATGGCAAAGACGGCTGAAAATCTACTTCTCAGAAGAAAGCGGCAAGACGTTGGAAAATTTTTCAAAATCAACTTTTTCACAACTCTGGAAATTAACCAAAAGTTTACAACAATCAAAGGAGCATTTATTCAAGTAAGACAGCTGAATTTTGGTAAGAACATCAAGTTTTGTGGTATTTTGACTTGCCCTATTCTCATCTTTTTTACGCAGTTCCACAGTAGCATTGAAAAACAACAGACTTGGAACCACAGTAGCTGTAAAAAGCAGCAGCCTGTCACCCACTGGAGGGAAGCAGAATGGGTTTGGAGTGTCCTAAATAAGCCCATCCCTAAATAATTGTCATTATATGACCTGTCAGGCAATGCCCTAAAAAAAAGCCCATTCACAGGGCTTTTCTTTATATGATCTAACTCAGTACCAATAGCCCTTTCTTTCGGGCATTTGTTTTAAAAAAACAGCAACAGTTGTTTGATATCAAGGCTGCCTGAGGCAGTGGATAACAGTTGGGGCAAACAATTGGCTAAACAAAAAGCAATCTGAATCCAGCAACATATAAAAAGAATTATGCACCATGACCAAGTAGAATTTATGCCAGGAATGTGAGCATGGTTCAACATAATAAAATCAATCAATGTAATACATTACATTACATAATGAAAGGAAGAAAAACACAAATTAGCATTTCAGCATTTGACAAAATCCAACAATCTTTCATGATAAAAACATTCAAAAAACCGGGAATAGGAGAGAATTTCCTCAACCTGATAAAGGTCATCTGTGAAAAACCCATAGCTAACATCATACCTAACAGAGAAATACTAAGAACTTTTCCCCTAAGATCAGGAGAAAACAATGATGTCCACTCTCACCACTTCATCACTGCACTAGAGATCCTAGCCAGAACAATTAGGTAAGAAAAAGAAATAAATAGTAAACCTCCAGTTTGAAAAGAAAGAATTAAAACTATCTTTATTCACTGATGATGTGATCTTACATAGAGAAAATCTTAAGGAATCAATAAAAAAATTTAGGGCTAATAAATGAGTTTGTTAAGGTTTCAGGGTACAAGGTCAATATACAAAATCAGTTGTGTTTTATTCAACAAAACTATTGAAGGCCAATGTTTTGAACTGAGCTCTGGCACTGTAGACCCCAACAGACCAGACTGAACCAAAATGGAGTCATTTATGCTAAATGTCACATAATCAAACTGAAACTTTTATAAAGCAGATGAATCCTAGAACAGACCAGATTTTCTTTTTTGAAAATAGGAAATTCCAGTCTACTTGAGTCAGTAAAATAAGGAAGACCCCTCTACTTTAACTCTTACTTTAAAAAAGTAGCCTGAAGTAACCTGATGTTAATCAATCAGATTTTTTATTCCTATTGTTATGTTTCCTTTTTCCCACCTTACAAAATCCACTGTTCTCTATTACCCAGTGGAAGCTCTCATTCTATTTTTTGGAATGGAGGCTGCCCTGACTCATGAGTCATGCATAAAAGCCAATTAGATCTATAATTAAGTTTGTTGTAATTTTGTAGTTTAACAGTTTCTATGCACTAGCAATAAAGAATTCAAAAATGAAATTAAGAAAACAATTTCATTTATAATTGCATCAAAATGAATAAAATACTAAGGAATAAATTTAACAAAAGAAGGTTGGGCATGGTGGCTCATGCCTGTAATCCCAGCACTTTGGGAGGCCAAGGGGAGAGGATTGACTGAGCCCAGGGGTTCGAGACCAGCCTGGGCAGCTTGGCGAGACCTCGTCTCTACAATAAATCAAAAAATTGGCCAGGCATGATGGCCCACACCTGTAGTTTCAGTTACTTGGAAGACTGAGGTGGAAGGATCCCCCATGCTCAGCAGGTCGA
>CAUYQG010292085.1:0-16143 GCA_963574415.1 Tarsius wallacei
ACATTCTTGACATGCTTGAGGCTGATGGCGTGCCCAGACAAATTTTCCACCATTCTCTATTCATTCAGTTTCTGAATCCCTATTTCCTGGTGTCAAGGAGTAAGCGAGCTTCCCACCACTCCTGCAAAACATAAAATAAAATCCAGAGAAAACCCCATGGAAGTTTCTGTTGATACAGTGCTGGGGGAAGAAAGGCATAATAATGAGTAGAACTTCAAACAGAAGCTGAAGTCATTCCTTTAAAATGGAAATCAGATGAATTCTTTAAATGCTCCAGTGGGGTGAGCAGGAGGGAAATTTGATCCAGAATTTATATAAAGAGCTTCACAGTCAAGATTTTAGAGCATCCTCAAATGATGTCCTACCTTGTGTGGACAAAATTGTTTCCCTCTTATTATTTAGATGCTGAAGCCCTAACCTCCAATGTAATGCTATTTGGAGAAAAAACCTTACAAAAGTAATTAACATCAAATTAGGTCATAAAGATGGGGCCTTAGTACAATAAGATTCGTGTTACTATAAGAAGAGGAAGAGATGCCAAAGTGTGCTCACATAGAGCAAAGATCACATGAAGACGGAGAGAAGATGGTCACCGGAAAGCCAGGAAGAGAAACCTCACAAGAAATCAACACTGCTGGTACATAGGTCTTGGACTTTCAGCCTCTAGAGCTGTGAGAAAATAAATTTCTGTTGTTTAAGCCACCCAGTGGTATTCTGTAATGGCACAGAAGATGACCCTATGTAGGTACTCACAAAAGGTGACCTGACATATTAAAAGAAGTTTGTCATTTAAAAAATTCTTGTCCATTGATGAAGCCACCTTGCCTAAAGCCAATGATAACAATAGTAGCAATCCGTTGAACTCTTTCTCTTTATTAGCACTGTTCAAAATATTTTAATTTCATAAAATGAGTCATATATTACCTCTGTTTTACAGATAAGAAAAGGAATCATATATTACTCCTCTTTTACAGATAAGAAAAGGAGCCATGGACACTACATGAGGTCCAACAATTAAGTTCACAAATTAATTCTAGAAAAAGTACTACATACCTCATTGCTGAGTATTGCTGAGGTTACCTTCGAAGTACTGAGCTGTTGTTGTATTAATCTTGATGTCCTGAATGTCATCAAAAGTCTTTCTTTCAATACATCCTTTATCTTTGGATAAAGATTGGGGGCCAGATCAGGTGAGTAGAAAGGGTATTCTAATACAGTTATTTGTATAGTGCTGCCAATGTAAGCATATGTGGCAAGTTCACGAACTTAATTGTCATTATCAGCAAATAACAATGACAGCTCTGATGGCCAATCCAGAAAAAAAGTCTCAAAATTGCTTTGCTAGATGGACTAGGTGCTGTCATTGGTGCATAACTTCCCAAGGGGAGTACTTAGAAGGTAACCATAGTGATAGCACTTTTTCCAGGAGAGTTCACAAACCTAAAAGCCAGACCTAGTAAATCACTAATCCCAAATAACCCCAATGAATTAATCCACTCATGAGTTAATGAATTCATGACTTAATAGATTCATAGGTTATCATGGGAATGAGACTGGTTGTTTAGAAGAAGAAGAATGACCAGGTGCGGTGGCTCACGCCTATAATCCCAGCACTTTCCGAGGCCAAGGTGAGAGAATTGCCTGAGCCCATTGTTTTGAGACTAGCCTGGGCAATTTGGGAGACCTCATCTCTACAATAAATCAAAAAATTAGCCGGGCATTATGGCGTGTGCCTGTAGTTCCAGCTACTTGTAAGCCTGAGCCCAGCAGGTCGAGGCTGCAGTGGCTGTAAGCATGCCACAGCATTCCAACCAGGGTGACAGAGTGAGACTCTGACTCAAAAAAAAAAAAGAAGAAGAAGAGAGACCTGAATGAGCACACTGAGATCCCTTACCATGTGATGTTCTGCTCCCACCAGCAAGAAAGCCCTCAGTAGATGTGGCCACTTGACCTGGAACTTCTCAGCCTTCAAAACTATAAAAAATAATTTTTTTCTTTATAAATTAAACAAAAAAGTACTACAAATGTTATCACCGGTAAAATTAGCTGCAAAATAACATCTTTAGAAATCCCGTTACTAACTGGGGAAAAGTATAAGTGTACCCCTACACGTTTGTGTGTTTAGAAGCATTTCTTTAACAAGCACACCCATTTAAAATTTTCACAATTCATTTTATTTTTATTTTTTATTTTTGTTATAGAGACAGAGTCTCACTCTGTCACCCAGGCTGGAGTGCAGTGGTGCAACTGTTGCTCATAGCAGCCTCGAACTCCTAGGCTCAAAAGGTCCTCTCGCCTAAGCCTCCAGGGTAGCTGGAATCACAAGAACACACCACCACATCCAGCTAATTTTTTTTAAAAAATTTTCTAAATTTGAAGTCTCACTATATTGCCCAGGCTGGTCTCAAGCTTCTAGCCTGAAGAGATTTCCCTGCCTTGGCCTCCCAAATTGCTGGGATTACAGGTGTGAGCCCCCATGCCTGGCTACTTTTCACAGTTTAATAAAGACTTTTTGGTCATAATTTATTTTATAATATACTAGAAGTCTCAGAAAATGAAATAAAAGGACATGTCTAGGAAGATCACTATACTCAGTTGTATCCTTTAAATACATTTCTATAAAAAAGGGAAAATTGTTTGTTTTTGAAAACAATTGCAGGATTACATGGTTAAAGGATTATTTTTAGTAAATCTTTAATAAAGAAGATAATCACTTTTTCATTTATTTACTGATTGTTATATATCTCTTTTGTAAAGTTGAGTGTCAACATTTTCTTTTGAGTTCCACAATGGGCTTAGAGACCAACTTATTTTCAGGAGGCAGGAAAGCCCTATAATCTTATTTTTAACTTCGTCAGCAAGCAAAAATCTAACTAATGTTGATATTTCTCTGACAACACTTACTTGAAAGGCTTCATCTCTGTGATTAATATTTAAACACTAAGTCTTCCAAAGCAAATTTACAAGCTGAAATTACTAAAGCCACAATAAATACTGAAACATATTACTATTTTATTTTCTACATGAGTTAAAAAGAACAGCCATTAGGAATAGGCAAATGCATGAAGGGAGATTTTGTTTTCAGTTCATTTTCTTCATCAGTCATTAGAAATGTATAATATGAAAGGTAAAAGCATGGTGGCATTGTTTACTGATTTTGGAGCTGCACTGGCTGAATTTGAAAGCTGGCTTCACCTCTCACTAGCTGTTTGACATTGAATCATTTACTTCCCCTTTAAGTGTCTTGGTTTCCTCATTTTTAAAATTGGATAATAGTGGTATTTCATAGGACTTTATGCACTGTTAATGAGGAACAACAGATACAATTCAAAGAACAGTTCCTGGCACACAAGTATTCCATTTGTGCTGATACTTAATATACACTATAAACAGTCTTTGACTAAAGTCATGATTCTTTGATATTCACATATTTACCCAACAAATATTCATTCATTCACAGATATTTATTAAGGTCATGCCATGCTGAGGAACTGGTCATAAAGAGTTAAACCATTTATGGGAACTGTTGTCCAGAAGCTAGCTTTCTAGTGGAGCAAACAGACACATGAATGGTTGACAGGTGCTGGCTACTGAGCTAGCTATTAGAACATGGAAACAGGAAGTTGAAATAAACTCAGGGAAGATGTTCCAGAAGGGGCCTTGCTGGAGCTGAGTTTTGCAACTCTAATGACTCAAGAGTTAGTTAGGAGAGAACATGGAGGCAGTCATTCTTAGCAGGGGGCACAGCTTGGCAAAGACATGATGACCTGGGGAGTCTGGGAAACTAAATATAGTGGTGAGTGGTTTACAAACTTACTTAAGGGAGTCATAAGGAAATC
Organism: Tarsius wallacei; assembly: GCA_963574415.1. Classification (NCBI taxonomy): domain Eukaryota; kingdom Metazoa; phylum Chordata; class Mammalia; order Primates; family Tarsiidae; genus Tarsius; species Tarsius wallacei. Next base: position 3,840 of record CAUYQG010292085.1, read on the forward strand.
GAGCTAAAACTACCCATAACTTCTCCAATTCCTAGTTTTCGGCAGCACCATGGTAGTCCCTTTCTCCTAGGATCAATGATTCAATTCTGACTGTGGGATAAGAGAAATGATAACATAGCCCACTTGCGCATATTGGGTCAACATTCCCATTAGCAACCAGATTACAGCCATCTTGGTACAGAGGCTATGGTTAATTGGACATCATCCAAAACACACCAAACTTAGAGTGAACAAATTTTGCCTTCAGCTGAAAATATTTTAATATGCAGCACAAAGATGGCTAGACAAGTGTTAGTCCACAAAATATTACAACATATTCAAAATTGTAAAGCTCAATATTAAAGTCTTAGGAAGTACAGTAAAACTACCCATCTGGTTAAAGAATACACATTGTCCAAATTATGGAGATGAGAAATTTCAAACTAAGTGTGAAAGTAGTTTCAATTAATGACTGCTATTTGTGACCTAGCCTATTATTTTGATGCATATGGAAGTATTGAGCTCACAGTAAACAAAAGCATGAATAACTGCAGAAAGATTAGAGAAGAGATAAATATTTGATCATGCCAGTTCTATTGTAGGTCGGCAAGGCCATCTCTTCGGGTGGGCCTAAATCAACAATGTTAAAATGAATAATTTATCCAGTTCTGACTTGAAGCCGACTGACTGTTTTATGCCTAAAGAAAAATAACGAGGGGCTTTGTAATTTTTACCCTGATTGCTTATAATCGTCATTGATTTGATGACAAACAGTGCATAAATCTGTTCTTTAGCAGCAGATGCAACTAAGCTGTCAATTAAAAATGACCGAGCAGAAATTGGAATGTGATTACCAAATCCATAGAAGCCAGCATCACTCATTGACTTATACATTACCACCTCATTGAGAAGAATGAACTAAGAGAATAACTCAAAAAATTAAACTGTAAGGGACAGTTGATGAGATATTTGTGAGACCATTTTTTCTGAGACACGTAGATGAGTGTCTGACGGTTCTGAGGACGTACCTCATGCTCCTTTTAAGTTTTCTTTTTTGCCTTAAAAAACAAGATCATAGAGTCAAACTTCATTTGCCAGTTTTGTACAGTAGAACAGTAACCACCTAACATTCCCTAAATGTTAAAGGAGCTCAATTCAACAGAAAAAATCTTACCTTACAGAAAAATAGAATTGGGGTTACATGTGCAGATTTGTTATATGGGTAAATTGCGTGACGCTGAGGTTTGCGTTTCTATAGAGCCTGTCACTCAAATATTTAACATGGTATCCCAGAGAAAGTTTTCCAACCCTTGCCTTCTTCTCTCCCCCACATAAATCTCCAGAATCTGTTGTTCCCAACCCTATGCCCATGTGTACCCAGTGTTTAGTTTCCGATTATAAGTGAGAACATATGATATTTGGTTTTCTGTTTCTGCATTCATTCACTTAGCAAAATGGCCTCCACCTCCATTCATATTGCTGAAAAGGACATGATTTCATTCTTTCTGATGGCTGTATGTATTCCATGGTGTGTGTGCATATCACGTTTTCTTTACCCAATCCACCATTGATAGGTACCTAGGTTCCATGTTTTTGCTAACGTCAATATGTTGAGATAAACATATGAGTGCAGGTGTCCTTTTGGTAAAACTATGTATGCTCCTTTGGGGATATACACAGTAATGCGATGGCTGGGTCAAATGGTAAATCTATTTTTAGTTCTTTCAGAAATTTCCAAACTGCTTTCCACAGGGCCAGCTTATATTCTTATGGGAGAAAATCTAATAAGCTCTTCATACTATCCAGCATCAAAAAGTAAAATCAAATTCAGTTTGTTAGATGGGTTATGTAGACAATAGTTTATGAGAAGTCATTGAAAAATAAGGGAATCTCCCTTTTTACAAAAGAGGAAGCTGAGGAATATAACAGTTAAGGCAGCAGTTTTTCTCTCCCATGCCAGTTCTGGCCTGTCTCCCTTTCTTTCCTCTCGTCCTTCGCTAATAAACTTTGTTTTGAAACTTTAAAAAAAAATCAGTTAAGGTGCTTGCTCAGAGTCAGACATAGGCATTAATAAGTGCCAACTCCCCAGTGGATCCTCAAACCGGGATTGTCACTACTGCGTTTATCAAATACGTACTAGTCTCTGCCTTCCAGGTCTCACCTCCTGTCTCCTTTGTGATTAAGAGCAACCATGCATCTAGGACCAGCCAATCATTTTGAAGTACAGTGACGCGTGCACCTTCCTGTATGAAGCATGTAAGCGCTGGCCCCAAACTCTCCCGAGTTCTCTTTCCTTCTACCTTTGCAACTGGCTAGTTTCTAGCAAGTGACTTCTCTGTGAACCAGGGTCCCAGGATGACATAAAGCAGAACAGTCTCTACCCAACCTGCAGTGCAACATCAGACAAAACAAACTTTTGTTGTTGACCACTTCTGGGGTTTGGGGTCTGTTGATTTCCACAGCACAACCTTTCCTACCCTGACACATGGGGACCACAAAGCTTATTCTGTCCCCATAATGGAGCACAGGAACTATGAAGCCAAGTAGCAGAGGACACAGACAGAGCTTCCTAAGGGAGCTGGAATGACATCTGAACCTTAAAGATTGGAAAATTTGGGGCTAGAAAAGAGCAATTTGGAATTTCAGGCAAAAACCAAGTGTAGAAACTAAATGCACTTGGTGTTTTTGGAAGATTGCAAAGAAACTGCCCCAAGAGCTCAAGAGATGTGTCAGGAAGTAGTTGGGAATTAAGAAATATTGGCCTTTGGGACAGAAAGAGTGAAATGAGAACTAAGTTAAAATATCTCCTCTCAATATTAAAAGGGGCCACTTGTAGATAAACCTGTCCTTTATGATCAGTACATCACTTTTGGAAATATACATTGCTAGTACCTCCACAAACTCTAGGATGAGAAGATACTGTTATAATCTCTTATCTATGTATATACATGTGTTTCTGAAATACCATTTTTTATAATAAACTAAATACATGTACTGCCTCAGGAACCCTCATTGTGTTATAAACCCTCTGAAGAATTATTTGGATGGATTAACACCAGCTTAAAAATATTTAAAAGCATCTTATTCCAACATGTGTCCAGCAATGACTTTCAAAGGATGATTTTGGGAAACACAGCATTTGTGTGGAATTTTCTATACTAATTCAGAGGCTTGAATGTCTTTCCATGGAATGCTAGGAACAAATGAAGAACCATTATCCTGGAATGATGATCACCGGTGAGGCAGCTTTGTTGAAGGTACACAAAGACTTCTGTGACTCCAGACTGAACCTGATCAAGTTTTTAAATGTTATAAACATGGATCTGGCAAAAATGACCAGAGGGAGAGAAAATACAAAATACAGATGGCTTCACCAACCTGCCCAGTTAATGTAGTGCGTGCAGAGGGTGGAAGGATTCAAATCTTGCTCTTCTTGTAACTAATTCTATCTTGCTTTAACTAAAGCTTTATTGATTATTGTTCTGGCAAAATCTAGAGGCCCTTCTTTATGGTAAAATTATCCCTTGAAGCTTTAGTCTGGGGTTAGCCCCTTTAGTTGGGTGCTGTTAAACCCTGCAGATTGTACTGGCAGTGTGTTTAGAATACAGTCTCATTATTTCTGTTTACATCTGTGTTTGACCTTTCCACAAGACTGGAAGACCTTTGAGGAAAGGGTCTTTTTAGTGTTCACCACTTTGTCGCCAGTACCCAGGACAGAGACAGACACAAGGTATATGAAAGCAAGCTTATTAAATAAAAAAAATAAATGAATGAATGAATAAATAAACTTGAAGCTAAAAGATATATCTGTTGAAAAGGTAACATATCTTCCATTGTTTTACAAATAAATTTGAGAAGTCCCATCACTTTAGAGTATAAGATTGTTGAAAATGTCTTATTTTGTAGTGTCAGATTCAGTTTCACATACCACATTCTAAGCCATGTACATGTCACTTGTCCCCAAATCATCTCATTTAACAAGCAGGGTATTATCACCCTTGGTTTGGAGATAAAAAATGAATGCTCAGTGTGGTATGTGTCATAAAGGAAACAATCTTTTTTTAAGAGGCAAGAACATACACGTTTTTATTGGATACATTTATTATGATATTAATAAGTCTGGTGATTCTGAAGCATGAGTAATAGTTCTCTACTGCTTGCAATTTCCAATAATTCAAAATAACATTATTCACATGAACTCTTACAGCAAACATATTCTCATGATAGAGATAGCTAAAGTGAAATTTCTAAATAGTGTGTACTATTGTGTCTAAGAGCAAAAAAAATTGGAAAATAGACTATGTGGGATCAAGTCCTAGCTCTACATAATCTATGGCAAGATGTCTCTGTCTCAATGTTCTCATTTGTAATATGAAGATAATAATACTTCATAAGTTTGTTGGGAGGATTAAGCCATTGAATAGCTAAAAGTACTTAGGGCAGTGGTTACCACGTAGATAATGTTTAATAGCTATTAGATATTATTGTCATCCTTATTTGAATCATTTGAGTCAACTTTTAAACCATTATCATTTTTAGTGAAAATAGAGTAGAAAAATCTTGTTTTTCTACATGTTATTATAGGATCAGAGACTGGGGCTTTAGCATGGACTCTGTGATTTAGAAGGTCATGCGTGAACTGATCCTTCCATGCCTGGTCTCTAAATTCTACCCACCTTGTGCCTGCTCTTCAGCAATAATCAATTGTCTTCATGACCCAAAAGAGGGAAGATGTCTAGGGGTCTCCAGCCTCTGTACAGCTGCTCATTCTGCACAGGACACAGTTCCCTTCACTTATTGTCCCTTTGCTTGGAAAATTCCTTCTACTACTATTGGGTTGGTGTAAAACATCATCTACTTTGAGAAAATGCCCATCTCCCTTTGCAACCCAACTCAGCTCACGGCCCCTTCTAAGCTTTCTGACAGCTCCTGTACCTAACCCCTATGAGCACCTTTCTCCCCTGCTCTGAGTTTCCTTCTGTGTCTGCCTGGTTCCCCAACTGGACAACAAGCCACCCATGGGCAGGAGCTGAGCCTTTTCTCCTTTTAGTTGTCTCATTTGGTGCCATATTAGGAACATCAGAGCCTTTGATAAGTGGGTGTTGAATGACTAATGTGTGAGAAATATCTTACAAGTAAATTTGAGCATCTGTACTAGATTGCTTAGAGCGGTATCTCCCAAGCATTTTCAAATCAGGGAAAATCAGAGCACAGCAAGAAAAGGAAGAGAATTTTGTCCACCTGAGGCTAATACCACAGATCCTGACAGCCTGGAGAGCTGGAAGAGCATCCATTCAGCACACTCTCATGTGGAGAAACATCCTTCACACTATGAATCTCTGGTTTAGAGCACAGCGTATGACATTGAAATCTCTTCCTCTCACTTGTTCATCCATTTTTATTCTGTCCTTCTTGGGCAATACTAATGGATTAAAAATGAGATTCCTTTTTAAAAACCATGAAGCTGGTATGCTTGATCCAATGACTGGAGTAACCAGAAGTTACAGGGTCTAATACCCTCTCTGCCACTCAGAGAATGACATTGGTATACTCGTGTCAAGGAAGAGGATTTGGGGTTTGTTTGTTTGTTTTTAAAAAGGAACAGATAATGCAAATCTTGGACATCCCACAGAATGATTGTCAAGATAATATCATGTACTGTAGATACACTCAATTTGAGATAAACAAAGTTTTATATAAATATGGTAATGGATTGCAAATATATACTCCTAATATGTGAAATGGTGTCATTCATTCTAAGTAGGTTGACTTTATAATTTATCTTTTAAACTAGAACCTAAATGAAAGAAAAATGAGGTTCTATTAAGAAATACAACAGGACAACAGGTAATCGTAAAACTTTTTCAGGCAAACCGTAACCAAAATTTAATAAGTATTCTAGAAGGTGCCAGAATTTGAAGTGCTTCTTTTAGTGCTTCATTTGACTATGCATCATAAGGACTTTCTTTTTCTATTTGGAGTATTTCTCACCTTTTGGAGGGGACAAAGCAAGAAACTTCTTTTGGAGGGGGCAAAGCTGCCACCCTCCTCCACAGCTGAGGTGCAAATGTGGCGCATTGATCCTTCTAGTCTGACAGGGCTGGGCCAGCCCAGGACACACAAAGCACACAAGTGTAATGGCTGTTGTCATAGCTACACTCAGTCTTCAGATGTAGAAATAATGGTAGCTTTAGAGTACCTCTGACAGGTTCAGTGGTGTAAAGTGGCAGAGTCCATGCCCAAGATGGTGGAATGCTGTCTCTAAGAAACCAACTCCCCATAGCCTTTTGATGATCAATGTTGTTTCTCTTTCCTTAACTTCCAAGAGCTCGTACCTGGCCACTGCCAAGGATCTGCAAACTACTCTATAACCTTTAAGGGATTTATTTTATGCTTAAATTATCCAGAATTAGTTTCTGCTACATACAACTCTGATCTAGAAGAATCCTTATAAAATAAACTTAATTTTACAGATGAAACAACCAAGGAGCTGAAAGTTATATAACTTGCTTACAGTCACATAGCTAGAAAGAGAATCAGGACTAAAGACCCATCCATTGCTCTCGGCCTAGAGAGACTGATACTCAATACTACTCAGCACATTGAAGATGCCCAATACATAATAATCTAATTTATTACTTTGACTATTATTAGTTCTTTTTTTTTTTTAACAAATACATATTTTCTACAGGGCCACACTTTTGATTAACTGATTAATGAGGAAAGTGTTTTTACACGATGTGTTGTGGCCATTCAAACAACATTAAGGAAATTTTGGAACTGTGATTTAAAAGCTAAGAAAAAACAAAAACAACAGAATCTGTTTCTACAGTATTTGTCTTACAGAAAAGACATATTTTGCCTTGGGAGATAAAAACTAAAAATTTAGCAACATGTTGCAAAAAGAATTGTATAGATATTAAATGAGTAAGAGTCTGTTCTTTTGTTTTTGTTTTTTCTGTAGATGGAGTTAGTGGTCTCAGAAACACAACATTTTATAATGATGGAGTTTGATGAAAGTTAACAAGAACTTGGAACTTACATCTTTGAAATAAAACACCACTGGAATGGACATTCTTTTTCATGCGTTTCTGAAAGACACACTTTTGTTATGATGTCTTCAGTTAATTTCTTACGGGTGAATTCATTTCCCGTAACTAGGTCTTCCAAGACTGCATATTATTCCAGAGGGATTCTTTATGTACCATTTATTATTGTCTATAATACTACATCTTCATTTCCTCTTCCTCTTTTACTTATTAGGCACCATGTATACTAGCTACTTCACAAAGTACTGCCAAAATAATTCTATAGTCCAGGGCAGTGAGTATATGGAAATGTATGTGTTGGTGCCTCTCCCATTGTTTCACATGGCTTAGTTTTGCAGAATCTCCTTAAAAGATCTGAATTTCTTAGCTATTAAAACCAAGAAGGCAACTTTAATTCCAGAACATCTGCCCCAGCTGCATTTCCCATTTTGGCCCTAGACTTCAGGAAGTACTTGAGTTCACAAAGCTGCCAAGACATATATTCGCAAACTTGGGACTCAAGTTACCATGGAACAGCATCCTTGGAAGTCTCCTTAGACTTTTGAAATCCTCCAGTATCAGCAAAAAGGAGAACACATAGCCATTAAACAAATTAGTCTGAAATATGTTTAGAGACTATGAAGTGGTTGTCACACATCTGGAAAAAGAGTATAGTTAGGGTCAGGTAGGGAGGGGGGATGTAGGAAAAGAGAAATATTAATCGGATGGGTCTAAAAACGGGGGGTGGAATAGAAAACTATTGAGCGACCATGGACGCAAAGTCATTAGCAATGTTGCTTTGTTTGCAAAAATGGAGAGCATAGTCTTCTGCCAGAGAATATTCGTTCCAAGACACAAAACTATTGCATGTGTGCTTGCTGGGTTCCTACACATTGAACCAGTTCCCTCCACCTTCACCAAAATCTTTTCCTTTACACCAGCCCTCTGCTTGTGTTACAAATAACACAGCCAAGCTGAAATTGCCTTAATACTGAGACAAAGGGGTTTCTCTTTCCTAGGCTTCAAATTCTGGGTCCCAGAAACCTGACTGTTACTAGTGAGTGGGCTCCAAGGTCAACAGTGGCTTTCATTGATTTACGGGGGTTTTGTAACACAAGGGACTCCGATGGGAAGAAATGCAGGGTAATCGGTGCAAGTGTGGAACTTAGAGTTGGATTTCCTCAGTTTGAATCCATGTTCCATTCCTTATCTGCTTAGTTACTTTACCTGCCTGGACCTCAGTTTTCTTACAGAGACAGTAGTGGTACTATTGCATAGAGTTATCTAGTGTATTAAATAAGTGAACCCATATTAAAGTACTTAGTACAGGACTTGGTACAGCAGTCGCACTACGTAAACATTTGCTTGCGTTATTATCATCTGTGTGTCCTGTGAAGTTCCAGCCTCTTCCATCTTCCCTGAATGGTCACTTATTATGAAGTGGGAGAAATTCTCCAAGTCATTGACTTCTATTGCTCCAAGTTTATTGTAAGTTGACTGTCCAAGCATTCTGCCCATCAGACATTCCTCAAAATGGCACTGACCTCCTACTGAGGAACAATTTTTCTTTGTCCCAGCTTGTGCTGCTCAGGGGAGTTGATGACAAATGGGTTTGATTGAATTTGGGAGGGTAATGGAAATGTTCTAAAGTTGGCTTGTAGTAATAGTTGTACACTCTATATATTTACTAAAAATTGTTGAATTGTACAGTTACAGTGTGTAAATTTTATGAAATATAAATTACATCTCAATAAAAATCTTTTTAAAAAAAGATAATGATTGCTTTAAAAATGTTCTCATTATATTCTTTAGAAGGTATAGAACTATAAAGAGCCACTATGAAAATTGATTGGAAGCAAGTACTACATTATTCCATTTCTGGTTTTTTTTTTTTTTTTGGATGGCTCAATTATTTACTTTAGAAATAGTAACACCATTCCTTGGCTATGAAATATGCAAGAAATCAGGCAGTATCTCTGAGATACACACAGGGCTATTTTCTGGATTGAAGAGCAACAAGAGTGAAGGGGCTCCTTGGGGCAGATTTGAGAAAACTAGAAACTACCACCATTTGACTGAGTAGAAGAGCCAAGAGAAGACTGTAGGTGTGTCAAAAGAGTTCTGGAGAAAGGCTTGCTTCTTCAAGACAAGACAGAATGGGGTCTTGTGTAATCCTCTAACCGCGCTGAGGTTCATTCAATGAAAAGAGTCTCTCAGCAAAGGAAATTGCTGTTACTAGGAGTTATTTTAGCAAGACCTTTCATGTAACACAAGAAAGGAAAACCAAATACTGTTTGTTCTCATAAGTTGGAGCTAAGCTGAGGGACTTCAAAGGCATATTGAATGGCAAATGGACATTGGAGACTCAGAAAGGAGAGAATGGGAAGGGGGACAGGGATAAAAAATTGCTTATCAGGTACAATGTGTACCAGTGGGAGTGACAGGTACACATAAAGCCCAGACATCGTCATCACTATACAAAGCAGCCATGTAACTGAAAACCACTTGTATCCTTAAAGCTATTGAAGTAAATAAAAATAAGAAGTAAATAAAGACCTTTATTTTTTTCATAACGGAATTTACTTTAAGTTAAATAGCTGTAATCTACACACCATGAGGAGGGGAAAAAAAGAACAAGAAGATGAGGAGGAGGAAATGGAGACTGTGTCACCTGACAAATGACTAATAAGAGCAATAATAAGCTTCTGGTTTCAAGTGTGCTAAAAGTTTTACCCCCAGCGCAATCTCAAGGAAATATTTCAGCAAATCCCTTTTGTATTTGGGATTTCTATTTGCATTCTGTAATGTCTTGGTATGTTCAAAAGATGGCTAACTCTCTCTAATGAAACTTGCGCAAGCCAAATTGACAAGAATGGTAGGACAGCAGCAGAAATTGTGAGATTTGAATTAAGACAATAACAGGCTGGGAATGGTTGCTAATGCCTGAAATCCCAGCACTTTGAGAGGCTGAGGAGGGAGGATCTCTTGAGCCCAAGAGTTTACGACCAGCTTGAACAACATAGCAAGACCCCATCACTCAAAGAAAAAAAAATGAGAGTAACAGTAGTGTCTCTGACTCTGCTACCCAAATCCCAGTCGATGTCATTTTGGTATGGGAAATATAAAATGATAGAGATTTAGAATTTATTTAATGAATCAATTATGTTATTTATGTTTTTACTCTCAATTTAAGGCTTTCTTTTATTTAAAAATAAAATGTCAATCTACGTAACTCCCAGTAAGTTGCCTTACTAGGGCTATCAAATCAAGAAATACACTACTTGCATTCTCCAGGGTTGGTAAGGTGTTTCAAAAGTTGATCCAGAGTGTCTGTGGGTCTCAGAGACAGGGCAGAGTTAATCCCGGTTCTGGTCAGCAAGGGAGGGGACACAGATGACCTTCCACTAGAAGTGTGCAAGACTGTTGAGGTGACTGCTTTTGCTCTGTCAAGAGCCCTGATAAATCAGGTCTGTCTTTCCTAGAACAAAGATTGGTCTCTTCAGAACTGCAGAAGTGAAGGTAGCAAGATAGGGATTTACTTCGAGTTAATGTTTACCTGAATTATTGATTGCCACGTGAGATACAAAACAGCTGGAGACTCAGTTTGTGATGCTTTTTCCTTTGAGTTACAAGAGCAGAGCTATATCCAAACCTGAAAGGCTTTCTTTCATCTTTTCTAGTTGTGAAATATACCTCTTCAACAGAACCGACCCTGGGTCATTTAAAATCAATTGCTAATAAATCTGTGGTGCTTTTTCTTTCTCTCATTGAAAGAGAAAGTGGCATTTTAGGAATTAATTTTTGTCTCTGGCTTAGCTTTGTCTAAGCTGATCGGCTGTGACTTACTTTATTTACTTCACAAAATGATTGAGTATTAAAAGTTTACTGGATGTTAAGATGCCTTGAGGAACAGGGATGTTAAACCACACTGAGTTAAAATATTTCAAAAGCTCATTCAGATGTTAACAACCCACATAAAAACCACTGAGTGGCAAAAGAAAGTGTTTGGGTCATTGTATCTTTATTTCATTTATTTTATTGTAACTCTTCTCGCTACAAAATAGCTTAGAGATGGTACACAGTGGAAGGCATATTCAATAAGACAAATCTCATTAGAATAAGAACAGGAAATTACAGCCATAAATTGAAGGTGATATAAATATTTCAGCCATTGGGGATGGCAAAAGTAATATCAGCATTGACTTAAGAAGTTGAGCTTCCTGGCAGCTAGGGAAAAACATACTAAAATTTATTTCATAGACATTAATATAGCATTTGTTTAAAAGAAATGTTTTTTACTGTCATATTTTAAAATAGAAGCTCAACCTAATGTATATAATCTCAATGTATATACAAATTAATAGATATTCAAAACATGCATGTAAAAATCCCACCAAATACTGATTCCAAATCTCCAGGAATACACGCCTTGTATTTAAAAAAATAAACATTGCTGGAACAAATGTCATCATATGTGATTATAAAGGGGAAGCTCCATTACAGGTTTATCTAATGCTAGTTTTATAGGAAATACAAAAGTGTGTCTCATTTGGTTGTTTCTGAGATCAGTTGTGTGTAATGGCCAAGACTATTCTACTGAGGCACAAATAAGTGATTCACAGGCTAACTAACATAGTCCCTGTGATTTATTTTCTACTCACTTATTTTTATGCAAGGTTATAATTATTATTTATAAGAAAAGTAAGTAGAACAACCCCAAGGTTATCTATAGCAGATATAATTTCTGATGTTGGAGTGTTCGTAACATAAAATTCAGGGATATATATTTCAGTTATTACTTAAAGAAGTAACTGTAAACTTCAAGTAATTTCCCTGAAAACAAATTTTGTCTACATACACACACATACACATTTATAAATGTATTATAAAATGAAGAATCCCTGTACCTGGCAGAGGAGATGACCCCTATTAGGCATTTAAAAGACATTTGCTGACTTAAATTTAACTCCATTTTCTTTTAAAAGCAACTTTTAACTTCTCTAATTATCTACAACACCATAAAAAAGAAAAACCATCTTATGTAGACTATGTTGAAAGAAAAGCTCAATTGTTTCCCAGTTCTTTTTTTTTTTTTTTTTTTTTTTTTGAGTTGGAGTCTCACTCTGTCGCCCAGACTGGAGTGCAGTGGCCGCTCCCGGCCACCGCAGCCTCGACCTGCTGGGCTCCGGCGAGCCTTCCGCCTCCGCCTTCAGAGTAGCTGGAACTACAGGGGCGCACTACCACACCCGGCTAATTTTTGATTTATTGTGGAGATGAGGTCTCGCCATGTTGCCCAG
>CAUYQG010292086.1:0-11704 GCA_963574415.1 Tarsius wallacei
GGGCAGGCTGTGGCGGAAGGTTGGCCGGTGCCCCGCAGGTGGAGGCTGGGGGGGGTGGGGGCAGCCACTGCAATCCTGTCTGGGCGACAGTTTGTTCCTCCAACAAAAAAAAAAAAAAAAAAAAAAAAAATCATGGTAAAATGCCTATAACCAATTTTGTCATTTAAGTCATTCTGTCATATTGTTTTAGAGATGGGGCCTCCCTATGTTGTCCAGGCTGGCCTTAAACTCCTTGGTTCAAGCAATCCCCCCTCCTACTAAGTAGCTCAGACTACAATTCAGTGGCATTAACTACATTCAGTGTCGTGCAACCGTCATCACTATCAGTTTCCAAATTACTTCCAACATCCCGGACAGAAACTCTGTAATAATCAAGCAATAAGTCCCTATTCCTCCCTTCCCCCAGCTCCTGGCAACCTCTAATCTACTTCTTGTCTCCAGAAATTTTCCTATTTCAGATATTTCACATAAGTGGAATCATACCATATTTGTTTTTTGCCACTGGCTTAATTCACTCAGCATAATGTTTTCCAAGGTTCATCCATGTTGCAGCATGCATTAGAACTTCGTTCCTTTTTATGGCCAGCTAATATTCCATTGTATGGATATACCACATTACTTATCTATTCATCAGCTGATAGACATTTAGGTTACTTCCATCCTCTGGCTGATATGAATAATGCTGTGATGAAAACTGCTATAAAAATATCTGCTCCAGTCATTTTCAATTCTTTTGGGTATATACCTAGAAGTGGAATTGCTGGGTCATATGGTAATTCCATGTTTTTCTTTGTGAGGAACAACCAAACTGTTTTCCACAGTAGCTGCATTATTTTAAACTCCTACCAACAAAATAAAAGGGTTCCAATTTCTCTACATCCTTGCCAGTGCTTATTATTATTATTATTTTTTGAGTCAGTCTCATCTGTTGCTTGGGCTGGAGTACAGTGGCACACTCACAGCCACCACAGCCTTGACCTGTTGGATTCAGACAATCCATCTGCCTCAGCCTTCCAAGTAGCTAGAATTGCAGGCATCTGTCACCATGCCCAGCTAATTTTTTAATTTATTGTAGAGATGAGGTATTGCCCAGGCTGATCTTGAACCTGTGGGCTCAGGCAATCCTCTATGCCTCAGCCTCCCAAAGGGCTGGGATTATAGGTGTGAGTCACTGTATCCAACTAATTTTTTTTTTTTAGTTGGAGTCTTACTCCATCGCCCAGGCAGGAGTGCAGTGGTACTCTCACCACCACCCCAGTGTCGAACTAATGGGCTCAGGCAATCCTTCCCTCTCAGCCTTCCAAGTAGCCAGAACTATAGGCACATGCTACCATGCCCAGCTAATTTTTTTTTGTAGAGATGAGGGCTCACCAAGTTGCCCTGGCTATTCTCAAACCCTTGGGCTCAGGCAATTGCTCACATTAGCCTCCCAAAGTGCTAAGATTACAGGCTTGAGCCACCACGCCTGGCCTGATAATTTATTGGGTTTTTTTTTTGTTGTTTTTTTTGAGTTGGAGTCTCACTCTGTCACCCAGACTGGAGTGCAGTAGCCGCTCCCGGCCACTGCAGCCTCGACCTGCTGGGCTCCAGCGATCCTTCCTCCTCAGTCTTCCAAGTAGCTGAAACTACAGGCGCGCACTACCACACCCGACTAGTTTTTTTGATTTATTGTAGAGATGAGGTCTCGCCAAGTTGCCCAGGCGGGTCTTGAACCCGCGGGTTCAGGCAATGCACTCACCTCAGCCTTCCAAAGCGCGGGATTACAGGCTGAGCCACTGAGCCCAGCTGATAATTTTTTATTATAGCCTCTCTAGTAGGTGTGAAGTTGTATCTCATTGTGGTTTTGATTTGCATTTCTCAAATAACTAAGAATATTAGGTATCTTTTCATATGCTTATTGTCCATTTGCATATGTTTTCTGGAGAAATGTCTATTCAAGTCCTTTGTCATTTGCTCATTTTTGAATTGGGTTATTTGTCTTTTCGCTGTTGCGTTTTAGTGGTTCTTTATATATACTCTGAATATTTAATCTGTATCAGATATATGCAAATATTAAAATCAAAAATATGAAAATATTTGCAAATATTTTCTCCCATGTCTTTTTACTCTCTTAATAATGTCTGGGGATGCATAATAGTTTTTAATTTTGATGAAATCAATTTTATCCTTTTTTTCCTGTTCACTCTTTTGGTGTCATACCTAAGAATCCACTGCCATATCCAAGGTCATAAAAATTTACCCCTGTGTTTTATCCTAAGAGTTTCATGGTCTAGCTCTTAGGTTTATAAGTCATTGATCTGTTCCAAGTTAATTTTTGTATCTGATGTGAGATAGGGGTCCAACTTCTTCCTTTTACTGTAGAGATCCAGTTGCCCTCACTCCAGTTGTTGAAAAGACTATTCCTTTTCACTGAATGGACTTGACATCCTTATCAAAAATCAATTTGCCATAGATGTATGAGTGTCGACTTCTGGACTCATGACTCTGCCCCATCAGTCTATACATAAACCTTTATGCCCATACCACACTGTTTTGATTACTGTACCTTTGTAAATATTGAAGTTGGGAAGTGTGAGTCCTCCGACTTTGTTCTCTTGATAGAAATAACATTAAATCCGTAGATTGCTTCAGGTATTACTGACATCTTAGCAATAGTAACTTCTCCTACCCATGAATATGGAATGTTTGTCTATTTAAATAGGTCTTATTTCATTTCTCTCAGCAATGTTTTGTAGTTTGCGGTGCACGAGTCTTTCCCCCTTGATTACATTCATTCCTAGGTGTTTTATTCTTTTAGATGCTACTTTAAATGGAACGGCTTTCTTAATTTCCTTTTCAGTACGTTCTTCACACATGTACAGAAACACTTGACTTTAGTATATTAATCTTGTTCCTGGCAATTTTGCTGAACTCACTTATTAGTTCTAGTAGCTTTTTTCTGTATTTAAGATTTTCTATACATAAGATCTTGTTACCTGCAAATAGGAATAGTTCTCATTCTATCTTCGCAATTTGGTAGTCTTTTATTTCTTCTTCTTGCCTAGTCACTCTGGCTAAAACTTTCATTATGATATTGAATAGCAATGGTGGAAGGGGGCATCTTTGTCTTGTTCCTGATCTTAGTCTGAAAGCTTTCAGTCTTTCACCATTGAATACAATGGTAGTGGTATAGGATTTTCATAAGTTCCCTGGTATAGACTAAATGCTTGTATTTCCCCAAAATTTATATGTTGAAACCTAGTCCCTAATGTGAGGGCAATCTTTTACCACTGAGGATGTTGTCAGTGGTAGGTTTTTCATAAATTCCCTGGTAATGACTGGTAAATTCTGGTGTGTCCTCCAAATCCATATGCTGAAACCTAACTGTCAATGTGAGGGTGTTAGGAAATGGGGCCTTTGGGAGGTGATTAAGTCATGAGGGCAGAGCCCTCATAATTGGGATTAGCACCCTTATTAAAGAGACCCTAGAGAGCTACCTATCCTCTTCAGCCATTTGAGGACACAGCAAGAAGGCACTGTATGTGAACCAGAAAATGGGCCCTTACCAGACGCTGACTGGCAGCGCTTTGACATCTGACTTCCCTTCCTCCAGAACTATGAGAAATAGGTTTCTATTGTTTACAAGCCACCTCATCTATGACATTTTGCTAAGTGGCCCAGACAAAGGGAGGGCATGCTATTTGATGACTTGACTTTAACATGTGAGCAACAATGCAGTGTTGTCCTTTATCTTGCTGGGGAAAATACTTCCTCTTCCTAGTTTTTTTTTGTGTGTTTTTAATCATGAAAGAATGCTGGATTTTGTTAAATGCCTTTTCTGTGTCTACTGAGATGATCGTGTTTTTTTTTTCCTTCATTCTATTACATTGTTTAATTGTCTTATATGGAACCAAAATTCCATTATCTTTTTTAAAAAGAAAATTATTTGCCAAATATGTATTACTATACAAAAACTATGCTCTAAGCACCATTGTAAAGATCAGTTCATTATTTCATTCAACGTGTATTTATTTTGCTCCCACACATTATCCTAAGAACTGAAGCCCACCAGTGAACTAAACAGTCAGTAATCTCCACTCCGGAATAACATGCTGAGAGGGGAGACAGACAATAATCAAGATAGGTAAAATATACAGAAGGCTAATTAGCGATAAGGAAAACAATAAAGAAGGGGAGAGTGTGTGAAGAGGTTGATATTCTAGATAGAGGCCTACCTACTTACAGCATCACAGTTTACACACATGTCCATAACTTAGCAAAACACTTTTAGTAAAGAAGGAGAAATGCCTACCAGGACTTAGTGTCTTTCCCACAATAAGCCTCTGCCAAGCCACAAGCCTAACAAGGAAATCCCATTTTCTTTTGGCCCTGTGTCTCTACCAGCAGATACTACCCTGACGCCAAATGTAGTGTGGCTTGCAGGTACTGTGAGCCAATAGGGGAACACACAGGGCCACATATTGTCCCCATGAACCAGGCAAGGCCGTAGACTCCATCAAACAATGAATGTATGGCACTCCAAAATCCAGTGCTTCCAACACGAGAAGCCTTTCTCATTTCATCCCCTTTATTCATCTTGATGGCTGATATGCATTTTTCCATAACTCCTATAGGTCAATTTCCTGACACTGTATGATTATTTAAGAAGTCATAAAAGGTTAAATTGCCTTTTCATTTCTGACGCCAACATACTGACAGAATTTGAACATATCCATCTGATCTTCAGAATAAATGAAAAACACAGCCCGGGCATGAAGGAAGGGCATGGCATTTGATGACCTGACTTAAACACGTAAGCAGCAACAGAGTGCAGCTTAACTAAGTCACAGGAATTACAAGAAAATACATCCAGATTCTTAAAAGCAGATATTATGCAGGTTAAGCACAACCTGATTTAAATGACAAAACTGTGAGCTACTTATTAATAGCTATGTAGATTTTAACAGGGAGCTCCCTGGAGAAGACCCCCTTTGACTTTGTACCCAAGCTGCCACCATCTTGGGTTGAGCAGCACGCCTTTCAGCTTGCTCCCTCCCTTGCCTTTCTCCCACCCCAGTAGACAGGAAGCACTGTGTGAGCAACAGGAAACCTGCACTTCCTTATCTTGTGCGCCGGCCAACCAATTAGCATGTCACCATGAGGGGCAGATGCACATGAATATGGAGCATAGAGCCTCATTTTCCTGCTCAGTCTGTCAAGCCACGAATTCACGAATCCAGTTTTGTCCTCAAACCTTAGGGGTGGGGGCGGGGCTGAAGGGAAGGAGGGTTTCAAAAGTCCCATCTACAGGGATGTGACTCTACTAACAGTCAGGCTCTGTCAACCCCAAAGGGCATTCCTGAGAGCCATGGCTCCATCTTTCCATATCCAGGTGAACTTCCTGGTAGAAGGTTCTGGATACACAGTGACCTCTCAAATCATTCTCTACGGCAAACAGTGCTACTGTTATGTCTGTCATCCACTTAGCTAAAGGAAAGGGCAGATCCAATGTAAGATTTTGAGCCCAAAAGACAACAGGTACAAGCAGGCATTTAATAAGGGAAAAAAAAACATGGAAATGAAAATACTGGTTGATATGAGTTCAGATAAAGGCAGGGAAATGAAAAAACGCAATGACCGATTCTAATTGTCGGATTAGATACATTTCTATGGAAGATTACCGTTCATTGCTCATCAACACAGTTTAAAGCAGTGTAAACACATCCCTATTGCTACTGTGCCCACATACTTCTCTGCTGAGCTATTAGCCATAGCTTCATTTTATAAAAACCATAATAGAAAATGTGGCCAAACAGATAGATGGAGTGTTCCCAGCAATATGGAGAAACAGTTGTGTTTATGCAGAGATTAGTCTTTCAAATTGAGAGATCTCCAAGGCTCCATTTGTACTTGAAAGGCTTGTCTTTTTGTTACCCAGTAAATAGCTCATTCATATTCTACAAAGAAAACCCTCTAAATTGGGAGAAATAGCCATATTTAACATTAGGTAGGGAAATGGGGCTGAAAGCGAGAAAAGAAGCCCATTTCCCCCAGTTCCTTGGACTAGATTAAAGCTTTCCTTTATAATTTAAAATAGCCTCTTTTTCTCCACATATAAGAGGCAGAAATTTCATGAAAGGCTGAGAAGTACTATCCATTAATGCAGAAATTATGCCAGAGAACAAGTTAAGAAACACATTTTTTAAAAAAAATCTTGGGTTCTTTTCTCTTATTCTGCAGTACAAATTTCTTAGCTGCTATATCTCCCCGAAGGCGGAGGGTGGCTGTCAAGCGGGCCTGAAGTGCAGGATGTTACAATGGGTCTTCATGCCAGGACCACCTCTCCTGAATCCCAGGAGTGCCCATATGAATTTTTTGGGATAACATAACTTGCCATTAAATAATCAGAATTGGAAATAAATACCAGAATTCTGTGAATGGGGTGAACACTATCCCATGTAAATTAAAGCCACCAAAAGGCATGATATATTCTTTACCATCTCAAAAAAATGACAATTTGGGAGATGAGAATATGTGTTAACAACTGTCTTAAAGCCTGTTTGAGCATAAAAATAACAGAATGGAGCTACAATGTTAATGGGCAACCAAGGGAACGCTTCTTGTTCCCTTCATCAGGGATGATAGTAGCTGTGCTCTCAAACTCTAGGCTCAGGGGGGTGCAAACTATCAGGGGGATAGCCAGCAAGCATCATGTCCTTCAAAAAGAAGTCAAGGGAAAGCGGATCAAGAGGGTTAGGGGAGAGGGAGGAAGCCTGAGAGTCAGTCATCAATGAAAGGACCGACCTAGAGTGGGAAGCCATTTTTTTTCTTGTTCTTAAACCCTAACACAATGATGGGAAAATAGAGGCTATGTCCAGGAGAAATACATGCTCTAGGTAAAGATTAACTTCGCTGACTTTGTCTTTTCAGAAACACAGACTCCTTAAGCACGATGAGTACCGGCCTATTGTAATTTGTCTTTTTTAGAAACCCAGACTTCTCAAGCATGACCAGTATTGACCCATTCTATACTTGGTGCATGGTGACCAGGACCCTCCTCAGGGTCTCCAAGACATTTGCAGATGGTCGACAAGGAAGTCATGGCAGGCACGTCTACCTGGTTGCAACACCTCCAAAGGAAAGAATTTAAGCCAGGACTGGGGGGTGGGTGGCTACGGGGCCATGCACTCATCTAGAGTGTAGGCCTGCTTCCTGCCTGTGGGAAGTGAGCCTGTCTTAAATAAATCTTTTCTTCTTTCACCTCTTTATGTGTTGCAAATCTTTGCATTACTCAGATCTCTGGTTGCCAGCATGCACTTCCGTCACGCTGGCTTCAGCAGTGCTGCACCCCTCCCCATCCATCCATGCACCCTCACCCTATCTGTACCCTAACAATCACCTGTCCCTTGAGGCCAACCTTCAGGAGTCCAGGGGAGACATGGTCATATCCAGGAAGAAGTCCCCACTCATGGGGCAGTCATACACCATGCTTTATTCTAGGACCTGTGTCATCTTCATGCGATCGCTAATTGTTTCATAGAGATTCTTAATCTAGGTCCCTAGAGCAGCTACAAGAAGGAAAAATGCTTCACTTCTCTTGAAAACCCCATGGTTGCTGCCCCTAACAGTCTGGATCTGCTACTGGCTCACCCCCAAGAGCCCAGTCAAGGCCACCCAAGATGTGCAGGTCTTCCACGAATGCTCCTTGTGAGAACACAATTGAGAGAACCAGCTGAGTCTAGGCAGCAAGCTGCTCGCTGCCAAAAGGTCGAATCCCTCTGGCTCCATCATGCAGCAACCTGGATAGATTTAGAGTCTCTCGTACTCAATGATTTATCACAGAAACAAAGAACTGAGTACCGCATGTTCTCACTCATAAGCAGGCCTTGAACATTTACTATCATACTGTATGAAAGGGATTGACAGTAGCCGGAAACTGCCGATGGGGGTGGGCACAACATCAATAAGGGTACTTGATCTCAAATCAGGTGAAGTGGGGGCCAAAGGGAGACCCAAACTTACC
This sequence comes from Tarsius wallacei, assembly GCA_963574415.1. Taxonomy (NCBI): domain Eukaryota; kingdom Metazoa; phylum Chordata; class Mammalia; order Primates; family Tarsiidae; genus Tarsius; species Tarsius wallacei. Next base: position 8,003 of record CAUYQG010292086.1, read on the forward strand.
TGTATGGTGACCACTTGTATACATAATCCTGAATTGTATCCCACATCTTTATTTATTTATTTTAATTTTATTTTTTTGAGTTGGAGTCTCACTGTCACTCAGACTGGAGTGCAGTGGCCGCTCCTGGTCACTATAGCCTCGACCTGCTGGGCTCCGGCGATCTTCCGCCTCAGCCTTCCAAGTAGCTGGAACTACAGGCGCACGCTACCACACCCAGCTAATTTTTTGATTTATTGTAGAGATGAGGTCTTGCCAAGTTGCCCAGGTGGGTCTCAAACCCGCGGGCTCAGGCAATCCACTCTCCTTGGCCTCCCAAAACGCTGGGATTACAGGCTGAGCCACCGAGCCCGGCTGTATCCCAACATCTTTAAAAGAAAAACTCTAGGACAGGGATCTGTCTGAGGTCTTTGCATCTCTGGGCAATGCCCTTACTGTTCCTGCTCCACTTGTGATGGCCACCATGACTGATACTGCCCTGGCCTCCTGGACCATATACCTTCTGGGCTGACATACTCCTTCCTTGTGGGCTTACTGGACACTGAATGGGGGCTTATTGGACACTAAAATTCATCTTTCTTACACCATACTTGGCATTGCAGCCCGAAAATCAGTCTGGAGAGTCACATCACTGTGCACCCTGGCTCAGCATCTGGATGGATCCCCACCTGGTCCTCCCTGCCTCTGTGGCACAGCGGTCAGACCGGTTGTATTTAACTTCAGAGGGTGTTTACGTTGATCCCTTGTTTCCCGTTCTTACCGCCACTGCCCCACTCAGACCTGTCTCACACCTGGCCTCCAGGACTGGTGTCCTTTGTGACCAGAATGACCACAGTTGACAAGACAGTCTGCTTTCTCTGGGGATGGTGAAGGATTCCACAGACATCTGTCATTCTGTTGCTGTTGTAGCTATTACAGCATCTGATGCCAGCCAACTGTGGCTCCTACAGAATGAGGTTGCAGCCATCCACCCAGCAGTCAGTTGACCTCAAACTACTTCTTCAGTGCCATTTCCATTCCTACAAGAACCCATCCCTCCCCGCAGTCAGGTTAGTGTCCCTGCCCCCCACACTCTTTCTCACTCTTCTTTGCCTTTGTGATCTCCTGCTCCTCTTTGGTGCCACCCACAACTCTCAAAACCCAGGCCTTGACATAAACATAACAAGGCTACCTGTTCTCCACAGGCCCTCAACACAGAGGGCCCTGCCTCTTCTGATTGTCTGTAGTTGCCTGGCATTCATGGACACATTCAATCATTTGCACAACAGATGTCCCTGGGGCATCTTCTGTGGACAGGCACTGAGAGGACAAGATCAGTCAGACTCCACTCACACAGAACTTGGAGACAGTAAACCAGCCCATTCCAACAAGGCAACGTGACGGATGAGGGATCAGTGCAATGGAGACTGAGGAAGGGCTCAGGGCCATACAGACTGTTCCAGGGGAGTGCTGTCTGCTATGAATGGCGTACACTCCAGTGGGCTGGCTTATTTGGTGTGGAAAGAAAAGAAAATTTTATTTATTTACTTGTATCTGTATAAATACAAATGGTGCAAGTACAATTTTGTAACATGGACATATTGTGTAGTGGCGAAGTCAGGGATTTTAGTGTTACCATCACCCAAATAGTAAACATTGTACCCATTAAGTCATTTTTCATCACTTACCCCCTGCCAACCCCCACCCCACCCTGTCTGCAGTGTCTTAACATTCTGTTCTCTATGCCCATGTGTAAACATTACTTAGCTACCACTTACAAGAGCACATGTGGTATTTGACTTTGTTTCTCAATTGTTTCACTTAAGAGAACTGACTCCAGTTCTATCCATTTTGTTGCGAAAGATATGATTTCATTCTTTTTATGGTTAACTAGTTCCCCATGGTGCATATTGAAAGGACAGAGTCCAAAATGGGAGTGCTCCAGTCTCCCTGAGCTCACACATGACAATAATCCTTTTCCAATAATCCTTTCCTGGAACCCTGAGTAAGTCATAAGACATTGTGATTAACATCTTCTGAGGAATTTGTCTTTCACCTGCCCCTCTCATCTATGTGATTGGCCTACTTATCTATCCAGTCAACAGGGAGATGAGAGACAAAGCCCATCACCATGGCAACAGTCATGTGATGTGCCCACCCATCTTCCTGCCATCCATCACTGTGACGTACCTGTGTTTAACTGCCTCTTTGGTGATGGCGTAAAACAAGCTACCACCCAATCACCTTAATGACCTGCCCCCATCAAAGGAAAAGTTTAAAAAGCATTCAACCTCAAACAGCCACCACCATGCTTCTGTTAAGCCCTGGCCCAGTCGTGTGGCTCTTTGTGCTCTGGCCAAGCCATGTTTTTCTAAGCTTTGGCCCCCTTCCTAGCCTTGGGGAGGTAAATCTTCTCTCTCTCTCTCTAACCTACTTTCTAAATAAACTATGTTTTCCAACCTAATATCTATGCAAATCTTTGTGTCTTACCATGGCACCAGCTCACTGACATAACATAACAGTTTCTTTATCCAACCATTCACTGATGGACACTTGGGTTGATTCCATCTTTTTGCTATTATGAAGAGTGCTGCAATAAATACATGAGTGAAGGTGTCTTTTTACATAATAATTTATTTTCTTTTGTGTAAATAGGTAGAAGTGGGATTGCTGGGTCGAATGGTTGGTCTTTGAGAAATCTCCACACTGTTTTCCATGGAGGCTGTAGCAATTTGCATTCCTGCCAACAGTGTACACGCGTTCACTTTTCACTGTATCCTCACCGACACCTGTTATTTTTTGACTTTTTAATAATAGTCATTCTGACTGGCATAAGATGATATCTCATTGTGATTTTAATTTGCATTTTTATTAGTGATGTTGAACATTTTTTCATAAGCTTGTTGGCTATATGTACCTTCTTTTGAAAAATGTCTATTCGTGTCCTTTGTCCACTTTTTCTTTTGTTGTTGAACTTTTCAGTTCTTTGTAAATTCTGGATATTAGTCCCCTTTTGGATGCATAGTTTGCAAATATTTTCTTCCTACCTGCAGGATGTCTGTTCACTCTGCTTATTATTTCTTTTGCCTCTGGAGATTTTTAGTTTAATTAAATTCCATTTGTCTATTTTTGTTTTGTTGCCTGGGCCTTTGAGATCTTAGTCATGGATTATTTGCCTAGACCAATGTCCAAAGGAGTTTCCCCAAAGTTTTCTTCTAGTAATTTTATAGTTTCAGGTCTTACATTTAAGTCTTGAGTTGATTTCTGAGGAAGGAATAAAATGACAGCACAACAGAACACTACGAAACCACAAAGACAAACATAAAAAAAAAAAAAAAAAAGAAACACAGAAATTTCCAAAACAACTAGATAACAATGAACAATATGACAGGAACAAAACCTCACATATCAGTATTAACCTTGAATGTAAATGGATTAAATGCTCTACTTAAAAGGTATCAATTGACATAATGGATTTCAAAATGATCCAACTATATGCTGTTTACAAGAAACCCACCTTAGTAGGAAAGATACGTAAGAATAAAAGTAAGCCAGGCTCGGTGGCTCAGCCTGTAATCCCTCGCTTGGGGAGGCTGAGGTGAGGGGATTGCCTGAGCCCACGGGTTCGAGACCCGCCTGGGTAACCTGGCGAGACCTCATCTCTACAATAAATCGAAAAATTAGCCGGGCGTGGTAGCGCACGCCTGTAGTTCCAGCTACTTGGAA
>CAUYQG010292095.1:0-24078 GCA_963574415.1 Tarsius wallacei
AACAAAGCTGGAGGCATCACACTAACCTGATTTCAAAATATATTACAAGGCTATAATAACCAAAACAGCATGGTATCAGTATAAAAATAGACAGACTAATGGAACTAATAGAGAAACCAGAAAGAAAGCCACATATTTACAGCCAACTTATTTTCAACAAAGGTGCCCAGAATATACACTGGGGAAAAGGACACTCTCTTCAATAAATGGTGCTGGAAAAATTGGATATCCACATGCAGAAGAATGAAACGGGACCCCTATCTCTCTTCATGTATAAAAATCAACTCAAGATAAAGACTTAAATTTAAGACCCCAAACTGTAAAACTATGAGAAGAAAACATTGGGCAGACACTTTAGGACATTGGTCAAAGCAAAGATTTTATGGCTAGGACCTCAAAAGCACAGACAAAAACAAAAAGTAGACAAATGGGACTATATTAAAAACTAAAAATCTTCTGCATAAGCAAAGGAAACTGTCAACAGAGTGAGAGACAATCTGTTGAATGGGAAAAAATATTTTGCAAACTATTCATTTGACAAGTGAATGATACTTAGAATATTTAAGGAAATAAAAAACTCAATAATTATAAAATTCCCATTAGAAAGTGGGCAAAGGGTATTAATAGACAACGTACAAAAGAAGATATACAAATAGCCAACTGGTATATAAAACTAATAACCAACATCACTAATCATCAGGGAAATGCAAATCAAAACCACAATGAGATATCGTTTTACCCCAGTTAGAATGGCTAGTATTAAAAAGACAAAAAATAAGATGCTGGTGAAGAGGTGGAGAAAAGGAAACTATCATACACTGTTGGTGGGAATGCAAATGAGTACAACCATTGTGGAAAACAGTATGGAGATTTCTAAAAACAAACAATCCAGCAATCCCTTTGATGTCCTTTTATACATCAAAGGACACTACTATCAAGAGAGTGAAAAGACAACTCACAGAATAAGGGAAAATATCTGAAAAGCATACATCTGATAAGGGATTTATATTCAGAATATATATAGAACTCCTTCAACTCAACAACAAAACGAATTTGAAAATGGGCAAATGATTTAACTGAACATTCCCAAAATAAAATATATAAATGGACAATAAATATGTGAAAAGATGATCAGTGTCAGTAGTTATTAGGGAAATGCAAATGAAAACCACAGTGAGATATCACTTCACATTTACAATGGCTATTACATGCATGCACACTGTGTAGTGGAGGAGGCGATAATACATTGAGAAGATGTGGAGAAATTGAATCCCTTGTGCATTACTGGTGAGAAAATAAAATGGTACAGCCACCTTGGGAAACAATTTGATGGTTCTTCAAGAAGTTGAATATAGAATTACCACAGAATCCAGAATTTCAATCCTAGGTATATACCCAAAAGACTGAAGATAGGAACTAAAAAAACTACTTGTACACCAGTGTTCATAGTGGCATTATTTAAAGTAGTCAAAAGCTAGAAATAAGCCAAGTTCTTATTAGCAGATGAACAGATAAACAAAATGGGATATTATTCAGCCATAAAAAGGAAAGAAGTTCTGATACATTCTGCAATGTGGACCTTGAAAACATGCTACGTGCAGTAAGGAAGACACAAAAAGACACATATTGTGTGATTCAACTTATGTATGGTACCTAGAATAGGCAAATTCATAGAGATAGAAGGTAGAAGAGAGGTTACTGGGGTGGGTGGGGGAATGGGGAGCTACTGCTTAATGGATATAGAATTTGTTTACGATGATGAAAACATCTGTAAATGGGTTGACGGTTTCATAACACCATGAATATATTTAATGCCACTGCATTGTATGCTTAAAATGGTAAGTTTTACATTATGTGTGTTTTACCATGGTTTTTTTTAAAGACCAGTGTGGAGATGTGATGAATTGGTTTGAATCATAAGCACTGGCTCCCCTCCGCTACTAAGTCAACACAAAATGAAGTGTTGGTGCCCTTGGTGAGAAAGAGCAGAACTGGCAGGGGGTGGCCATTCCATTGTGGCATCATCATTTTCTATCTGAGGCAGATAACCATGGGTACAGAAGAGCTTGTCTGATTACATGCACCTGGTTGCTCACGGCTTTCTCAGCCAGCTGCAACGTGCCACCTCTGTGTGCATCATGAATGACGGACCTCTCTGATCAGCCTCACTGACTTTCACATTAAGGCTGCAATTTATAATGAACACATCAGTAGAATATATAACAGAACTAGACCCATCTGCAGTTATATTAGAACAGTGTGTTCTGGAGAGCCAGGAGGGAGAGGGCAAGATGAGGTGTTTTAGGACAGGATTCTTGAGGTGGTGAAAGCGGCTTGGGTATAGGCTCAAGCAAGTGTTAGTGGGCCTGGAGAGGTGCTGCTGCTGCAACTGCTAGGCCTGGGGTGTGGGAGGGTCCCTCAGAGAGTCTGACAGCCTTGCCAGGTTGAGCCAGCATCCTGTCCTAAACCCACATTCCCTCAGGCTGGAGAGTGGGGGAGTGGCTGGCAGGAAGGCATTGCTCATAGAATTAAGAGGTCCTCAAAGCCAGCAATGCCACCCTGATGTCACGAGGACCAGGCTGCCCTGGGGGCTAACGTAAGTGGCAGCTGCTGTGGAGTGACAGGCATGTGTTTTCTCCTCAGAAACAGACTGAATTTGATCCGATTACTGTGAAGGACTGGCCAGTCTGGGATGCCGCCTGCCACGTGGAAGGGCCAAACCCGACTCTGTGCTGCCACATGCCGTTCCCATACCTGGCCGCTGGGTACCCCAGAGAGCTTGCTGAGGCCTCGCAGACAGCCCAGAGCACACCACCGCCGCCCTTGGCCTGCCCACCACCAAGCAAGCAGCAAGAACAGGATTCTTGTCGGTTCTTCCTCTCACAATGTAGGACCTTTGCCTTCCAGTGGATATAACAGTTCAGATTTCATAATCATAGATATTGAATCAAGTTTTTAACATATACATCTGCCTATATATGTTAAATAAAACATCAGATTATAAACACTTTCATTACACAGAAACTTTGGTTAGCCAAGCAGTACACTGTCCTTTACAACATCTCTGAAAATGCCCTGTGTCTGTTCTCTGGGTATCGCTGGGTCACAGGGAATTTTTTTCCCTGTGACTTTGATCCATTTCACATTTGACTCTCTCCACGGTCAGGCGGGGGGCTTCCTCAAGGAAGCGGTACCCCTGCTTCATTAAGCAGTGATCAGTCAGGTTTCATGGCAGGCTTGCCTTCCCTTACCAGCTAGTCAGCACAGAACCCACTGCAACCCTCAGTTCAGAAAACAGACTGGCTATGTGACCAGGATTGGATGCTTACCAGGCTCTTCAGTTGTTACATATTTCTGTTTCTTCATAGGAGTTGGAATCATGGACCATAAGTCTTCATTTATCGAATCAACTAAAGAACCATTTGTTGTTAAGCCTACTGTATTGACCTAGATGTCTACCTTTAAGAAAAAATCTAGGCACATTTAGAGTGAGAGGAAAATGGAAAAAAAGAAATGAGTGGGGATGTACGTGGAAGTGTATAGCCAGAGCCTGCAGCTTTGACCACGGTGGTTTTCAAAGCCCTTCCCACATTTACTCCAGAGATTTCTATGGTTTGGGAAGGAAGAGCACACTAGCCCAAACAGAGTGAAAGCTAAGGGATTTGGGAACTTTTCAGAATTATCAGAGCTGGGATGGTCTCGAGTGCAGAGTTGCATGTGGGGGTTCTTGGCAGAATACCCAGAATGCTTCCAACCCCCATGCCCAGGGTCTGGCCAGCATGCTGGACACACGCCCAAGAGTGCTGGGCATCACTGGACAGGTCCTTGTGAGGATGTTTTTAAAGTTCTATAGTTATATCCCCAAACTTGGAAACAAGAACTCTATCTACTTTAGCCTAGCCCTCATATCCTTTCTTGAATTGAGAAAAATCACAGGAAAAGGTGCTTTTGAAACACTAGAAAACTTGCTTACACTGTTGCAAATCCCAGTTTCCCTAAGACTGGCTGCTCTAAGAACAGCAGGTAAAGAGCAAGCTGGAGACCTCTTAGAAACCACCTGCTTCCCAGAGCGTCAAGCCACAGGTACCAGGGATCATAGGTACACTCCTCGTATTGCTGGGCTGGGTGGCAGCAACAGGAGACCCCAGAGAGAGGGCAAGGGCTTCGGACAAGAAACACTGGTGGTGTTTTAGGCATTGTCCTCCTCCACCCCACCCAGGGAACTGGACTCAGCAGGGCACCTTGCTGGTGTGGCTCTGAGGACGGCATGGTGGTAGCATCTTCTGCCTTCCGGGAGAGGGCTTTCTTTGGAAACCAAATGCCCTTGAGCCATGTTTTTCTCCTGCTCTCCCTGTCCCAATAGGGACCACCTCTTATTTGTCTCAAACAGGGGACTTGTGAATATTTGGCAAGTTTTGCAGCCAACCTTTATAACCTTTCCATTTTGGGAGTGCAGCTTTTTGGTTCCAAAAACCTTTGAGGAATTGCCAATTATGGCAAGTGACTGTGTTACTTCAGAGAACAGACACCTGGAATTTTTCCTTTAGTGTTTCTGTACATGCAGATTAATTTATATATACACATATAGAGTACAAATACTCATCTGTTACTTTACTTGTAAAATATACATCTGACATGTGCACTTGAGGAACTTGGTGGCACATGGGTGTTGAGGAAGTAGCCTGGAATGCCAGTGTACTGGGCAGCCGGGGTGGCCCCACATGAAGCCGTCTCCAGGTGTCTGAGAAACCACACCGTGCCTCACCTCCAGAGCCCACTGGCCTTACCCCCAGAACCCTACATGCACTGGTTGAATGGTTGGTCTGTGGAGAGGATTTTCCTGGTTATTTGTATTCACATTTAACTAACAACCCAAACAACAAAACAGAGTAAGTTACTTGGTGGACAAGTTCATGTGGGACAAGAGAACAACCCATCCTTGGCCATCAGCTCATCTCTTAGGTGGAAAAGCCACAGTACTGCCTGCTCTGGCATGTTTTCTCACAGATGTTGGCCCTGCCCAACAGCCAGGGCTACACCACAAATGGCAAGACTGCCCAGGTAAGAAGCCCATCAGATTGAAGCCCTGCTTCCTCTGCTCTTGGATGGGGCTGAATACTGTGCCCTGGACCTTACGTTTGAAAGAAGATCAAAGGCCATGCTGAGGGAGGCAGTCATTAAGCGAGTGCTTAAAAGGACACTGTAACAGATACCCAGGGCACTGGGGGCAAACCTTGAATACAGCCAGTCATGTGTGTGCACGTGTGCATGCACGCACGTGCGCGTACACACACACACATACACACACACTAGCCCAGTGGCAGTGGGGGATGGGGGTTAGCAGCAGCCAAGCCCACAGGTGGGTCACAGGACAGCTTACTGTGGTTTTGCACACTAGCAAAAGGTTAAATTTTGTTGTCACCTTCAGTAGGAGGCACCTGTGGGCCACCTTGAGGGATGGGTAGGGTTAGTCTCTCCTGAAGAAAAAGCTGATTTATAAGGTGATTCATCTTATCCTTCTTTGTTGTATGCACTTGGACTCATCAGAGATAGTAAAATCATCTTAGTGTTTCTTGTTGCCTCTGTCGTGTACCTGTTGAATATTATGTTTTTACATAGGTTTGTAGATCCAGTTCTCATAGGTAAAACCAGATCACCATTCTGATAAAGGAAATCTGAATTTATGACACACATACTTTGTATATTTTAATTCCTTGTTTTCATTTTTGACTGTAGAGAAGCTTTTTGATTTTGGGAGGGGAGGAGTGGCATTTTTGAAGATTTGGGTTTCTGAAAAAGAATGCCCTAGTTGGATGGCTTGTCAAGCACTTTAGAGCCTGGTATTGATTGTACCAACTAGGAGCTTCTTTCACTTGGCTGAGTAACAGGCTGTTCAGGTGGACCAAAGCACCTTGACTCTAGGACCCTGCTGTCGGTAGCAAAAGGAGGGAGCTGGGCAGTGTTGGATGGTACCTTGTGGGCTGGCACATGTACTAATGGTATCAACCCCAGCTGGCCTTTGCAGGCTGTCCCAGTGTGCCCCTCAAGCTATGTGGCTTTTGTGGGCTATATCCTGGTCAGTAGCCCAGTGAGTTTCTGTATTCCCACCTTCTCTTCTGGCTCTGGGACATCTGTCCCCGGCTGCCTTCCATGGAGGGCAGGTGTTGGCCTTTCTGGTTGGATGCTCTATGCACATCCCCTCTTTAAACCCTTAGCTTATGCTGTCCCTGTCTTGGGCCCTGTTGCCTCCTGTCTTCCTAGTCTCTCCTTGGACCAAAATCCTGATTGGATTTTGAGGACCAAAATCCTCAGCTTTGTTAGTTCAAACATCACAGCCCCAGTGGACAATGGCACTTTGCAGAAGAGAAAATCAAACCTGGAATTTGGGCTTTTCCTAAGGCCCCTCCCCCTTTTCATTACTCAGAGTTTACCTGGGGGCTTATTAGTCTGATTCATCTTTTGCAAAGAATGCACTTTTTTCAGATTGTTTAAAATTTCATGTATCACATTCATTTGCAAGGCCCAGATGTAGGAGGGGGAACCCGAAAAACATCCCCAGGATTATCTTTTGGAGGGCAGGCCCCTTGTAGTACATGCTTCCCTGGCTAGATCAGTGTTCTAGAAATCCAATGGCATCAGTGTACCAACTAGCATTGTTATGAGAGGCATTCAACTTCAATGAATTGTTTTTTTCCTTTGGAGATTCTTTCAGTGAGTTTGCCCATTTCATGATGAGTGATTTATAAGCACACCTGCCCACACTGCACTGAGTGTTCAGCAGTTTTTAACCAAAAATGCTATGACCCCCATGCCCTACCCTTCCTATTCACCCGATTTCACCTGAGTGACTCTTGTTTCTCTGGATGAAAAAAAATCCTCAAAGGGGGAAACATTTGCCAACGTGGAAGAAATGAAACCAAAAATGGCAAAGGCACTAAAAGGCATCAAAATTGACGAGTACAAAAACTGTTTTGAGTGGTGGAAAAAGTGTATTGCATCAAACGGAGAGTACTTTGAAATTGACTGAAGCTTAAACATGTAAGAATACACAATTGTTTATAAATTCTAGGGTTTTATGGGTCCCCCTCGTATGCTGGAGAAACCAAACCGTCTAAATGCATGCGTCCACACAGCCAACTCTTTAGGCCAAAGCCAGCAGCCTGCCCGGGTCAGGTAGCTAACAGGCCTTGGTTCTCCTCCAGGCATGGATCCCTCTTCAGGGGCTCCCAACCCAGCTTGCTTCCCTTTCTGTCCCTGAGAACACAGGTCTCTCCCAGACATTCTGCCCAGATCATGGGGGCCATCTCCACATACTTGGGAAGCACCTGATCTCAGCAAAGTTCCAGTGCCTGAGCAAGCAGGGAGTTGCAGAGCTCAAGTCTCTGTCCCAAGCTCAAGTTCCCTCTCAAGCGAAGCTTCCAGTTGAGGTACCCACCACAGTTTTCTCTGTCCCATTCAAATGGGAGAACATGGCTGAGCCATGCAACACCAGGGCTGAGGAGGCTGTGGGAGACCTCATCAACTAAGTGACCAGTTTTTATTTTGGCTAAGTGGAAATGGCAATCTGTGTGCTGCTTGGCTTGCTGCTCAGACCAGCTCTAAGTGCAAGTGGAACCAACAGGTTTCTGCTGGAATCTGTATGTGTTCTCAGTTCCAGGTGATACAAGGGTCAGATGAGGTGGGGCTAACCCAATTTTTCTCTGAATTGACCCAGCATCTGCACTCAGTTGTGAATAATGAGGGCACAGAGCATTGGCCTTAGGACTGAGAGCCTGTTTTTTGGTTCTTTAGTCCTGACCTCTCTTGTCAACATTAGCCAGTCATCCAGCGACCTGCCCACAAACCTGACTTCCCCTTTGAATGGAGCCCAGTCGCCAAACTGGAGATACCAGAGAAGTGTTTCTTTTCAGCCCTGGATCCAGCAGGAACCATCCATCCTAACTGCCCCAAAGTCTGGAACACAGAGGTTGGGAACAAGACTAGGCAGACCCTGGCTAGCATAGGACAGGTTCAAGTATTCCCTTCCTTGATTTTTTAAAATCGTTCTTTTGGTTTGCAGGACTTTGAGGATGCACAAAGAACGTATAGTGACTGCTTTGTCGTCACTGGCCCCCAAAGCTTGCACAGCCCTCAGAATCTGGCTCTTGTGGCTGTTTTGGCAGGAGCCAAGTGGAGGGAGGAGTGGACAGGGCAACTGCTTTGGTGAGGATGTTGAGCATCTTCCCAGCTGCCCACTTAGGTAGGTGGCAAGCCCCAAGGTACCTGAGAGGAGCCTGAGTGTTTACCTGCCATTAGTACCTCTTCCTTCAGGAGAATGGCTCGAGGTGTGTGCAGCCTGTATGTGCACCTGTGTGTGAATGAATAGCTTTTCTTGGTTAATGCTTTTTAACTTCTGTTCCTTTCCATGATAATGGATGATCCAAAATTACTCAATGCGATTGAAGTGAAGGTAAACTGCCCAGGATAAAGGCCATTCAGTCACTGAAAACAGAAAGCTGCATGTGTTTGATCTTTCCCAAGAGTCAAACCCCCAAGAAGAACACTGTTAAGAGGGGAAGAATCTACCACATGGTAACTATTAATCCTATAATCTGCATTTAAAGATATCTTGTCACTCATCCCTGGCTCCTGCCCATACAATTCTGTCTCATTCTTGTAGTTTGCTTCTACAGGGCCAAAGCCCCTGAGACTGTCAGCAGAAGTGGGGAGGGAAAGCACCCATTCCCTAACAGGAATCCAGCACAATGACTGGATCATTCCCAGTGAACCTGGGTCAGTGCCAGGGGAGAAGCGGTCACCCCAGTGCAGTGGGTGCCTGCCGTACTTCTGAGCAGTCACTTTGTTCAGTAGTGTCAGGAGGGTCAGACTGTGCCATAATTGTTATTAAAAAGAGAAGACACGCCCCTGCTTGCCATTGTTCATTGAGTGTTTTACTGAGCGCAGCCTTTGTGGAAGTAAGGGAGGTTGCCAAATGCCTGCAGAGGCCTTCCTGACAGCGTCCCGATTTCTGGTTTTCTAGCACCCATTTGTATTCTGGTCTTCAGTGCAAACACTTGTTCCCTATGATCAGACTGCCAAGGAGTAAGACCAGGGAGTGACCGCTGAGCAGTCCGTTGTTGGTGCGTTCCCTGTCTCCTAGAGACGGCCGAAGAAGTGATCATCTAGGTGCTATGTAAGAGGCAAACTAAAACTTTAGCCAAACTGTGCAAGAGAGGCTCACCTCCTGCTGAGGCCAAACATGAAAGACCAAACCAAGAAAATGGCATACTCTGATGATCACCTGGGCTTGAGTGGAATGGGAATTCTTTACCCCGGGTAAATGTTTTAACAGAAAGATGGAACGTGACTTTGGTTTGGCCTATGGTTGTGCTGAGGCAAAAGGAGTGGGGTTGCCCTCTTTGGACTGAATCTCCAGGCCTCACAAGGTCCCCTGTGGGGATGCTGCTATTTCTAAGATGCAAATTGCACATTTCCTAGATTTTGTATCTGTGGATTTGGATAAGGGAGGGGAACAGGGTCAAATTGCTTGCACAATTTGAAATGGGCCTCAATGGTACTTCAAATCTTTTGATTGTTCCTAAATAAAAATATACATACATCTCACATCTCCTGACTTATTTTATAGGGGATTCAGAAAAAAAACTAAAAACATTTCATAACTACTGATTTATTTGGTGGGCAAGTCTGAGTGGGGCAGTTTCCCTAAGCTTACTGTAGAGAAGTTCTAATTCACTGCTTACTGCGTTGCTGAGTTCACTATAGCGGTGGCTTCTACACAAAAGAAATTTTATCAGGTATCATCAGGTATCTGGTGAGAGAATACTAGCTGGCTTTTTTTTCTCTGTGAGAAAAGTACTGACAAGCAGATCTTGCCATTTGCTGAGGAGATAGCAAATATAAGAACCCAGGGCCTTCTGGAGAAATAGAAATAAAGTCCCAACTTCTAAGAGCCAAAGAAGCTGAATTTTGTTGGGGTGGGCATAAGGGGCTGTGACAGAAAAGGGGACCCCTGAAATAAAATCACCTGGGTTAGAACCAGGTATGGCAGTGGTTCTGGTCTCAGAGTAGGGATTCTGGACACCAGGGCCTGCTGTTGAATCAGTCCTTCCAGAGGCTAATTTAGGTCTTGGAGAAACAGTTGCGTGGTGAATCTAAAAAGCCAGGTAGGAAGCTGATCAGATGAACCCTACTTATGCCTGAATGGACTGGATGAACAGACCCAGGCTTACTTGGGACATACCATAGGTGGAATGGGCAGTAGTGGCCAGCAGGGGGTCACTGTGGGATTCCCTGGAGCTGCTGAGTGGCCTCCAGGCAGGGAACAGAATGGCCAGATTAATACCTAGAGACTATTAATGGAGATTTTATTAAAGGAGGACCCAGGAGTCATGGCAAGCTTAGACGGGGCTTGATCCATTTAAAGTATGATAGAGGCATGATGGTATTTTGTTCACTAAGTTAGTTTGGGGGAGGGAGGGAGGATAACCTGATACTACTTTTTTTTTCCCTTTCAACAGAATTGATATGTTGAGATGATGGGCTCAAGTTGAAGGACAAGTGGGTTTCTAGCCTCAGGCCCAGCCCTCAGGTGATGTTCAGGATGTGCCTGGTCAGGAGGGAGACACCTGCCCTTTCTGCTCATGGCCACAGATCCTCAACTCAGGTCAGAAACTGCTCCTGCCATCTTCCCACAAGGCAGCCTTTAGTTCCATGGCAGCAGACAGAACACCCCTGACCTGGTAGGCACTGCTCTGTATGTGTATGTGGTTCCACTGAGTAAAAACTGGTGAAAGTGAATGTCTGCCAGCCAGCCAGCCAGCCAGCCAGCCAGGAACAGGTTCTTTGGTGACAATGAAAGAGCAAGGAGCCTGCAAGGGAGCTAGTTGGTTTTTCTTTGCCTGGGCCCTGGTACACTGATTTCCCTCTCCCAAGCTTGCTTTTTTGGTTTGCTCTGCCAAAATAGGTGGTCCTCAACCCTGACCACTCACTCAAATCATCTTGGTAGCACTCGAACAATCTCTGTGCTAAGGCCCCAGGTAGTACTTTTCTGAAGTTCCCCATGTATTGCTAATATGCTGTCAGGGCCAAGACTCCATGTCCTAACTTAGTGGGTAGAAGGCTGTGCCACTCAAGCTGCTGCATGTAGGGACACGGCCTGCGTGCATGGGGTGAGGCAAGCAACCACTGATGCCAAGACATTCACCCCAAGTAACGGTCACCCACCACACACCACCCCCCACCCCCCCACCCCAGCTGAGCCTTCTAAGTCAATAAACAATTGTCAGGTCTGTCTGGAGGAATCTGAGATGAAACTTATTTTTAAATGTGCTTGACTAAGGGTTGACACATTTTCCATTAGGAAGAATCCAAACGTTTGCAGTGAGAGGCAAAGGCAATGTTGTAAAGAGCCCAAGATAGGTGAGCCTTGGTTCTACAAAACTGTCTTCAGGAAGGCAGAGTGGTGCCTCCCTGTTCCAAAAGGACACTTGTTCAGTAAATGATGGTATGTATTGATGATGAAAATTAAAGTGGCCAACACCAACAAGCCAAAGACATAAACAACCCAGACAGACAGGCCCTAAGAGAAGGGCCAGCACAGTCCTCTTCCTCCCTGATTAAGAAGGTTTTCTCTCCAGGACTTAAAGATCTGGAATGGGAAAACATGAATCATGAGGGCCCAAGTAACTTCTCACCTGCCTTCTTATGTGTAGGAATGGTTCATCCTCCCTTCTGTGAGCTGGGACCATAAAGCTTAGAATAAAGTCACACAAGAACCTGAGCACTGTTGCTGTTTGATACTGGCCATATCTGATTCAGTGGATGTCAGGAACTATTTTAAACTCTGTGTGGCATCATTTTTGTTCTGTCCCAGCATAGGTAACTATGAAAACAGCTATGGGAAGAGAAGAACTTTTTCAATCATGTTCTGGGCACAGAGATCATAGCTGCAAGTAACAGACGCAACCAGAGTGTCACCTTGCAATGAGCAAGGAAATGTGACTTTTTAAAAAAAGAAGTTTCTGTGCATCTGGGAAGAGGATTTAGTTGCTTCCTGCTCAACCAAAGCTGGCAGGCTGCAAGAACCTTGACATGATGTACTCTGTATAGACAGCCCACTCTCAGAGGTCCTGTTAGCCCCACAGAGGGAAAATCTGCTTGACCTGAGAAATTTCTAGAAACCACTCACCTGCTTCTATTACAGAATAATCACCAGGCAGTTGTCCCTAGTTAACAAGTTCCCAGGCAACAGACTTTCTGAGCCCCCCAAAAGCATACAAATTAAAGGAAAACAGACATGAGGATGATTTATTTGGCAGTCAGATCTTAAGAGGGCAGCAGAACTAGCAAATGGCCAACCCTGAGCCCAAATGTGGGCAGTAGGTTTGCGTGTGCTGAATGCTGGCTATGCTATGAGGCACCTTTGCGCCCACGGGCCTGGACCCCAGCCTCTGTCCTCAGAGGTGGAGGTTACCTTCCCAGTCTTCCCTTCTTCCTGGGATCTTTTTACCAGCCAGACAGAAGCTGCAGAAAAGCACAGCAGCTTCACTCAGCACCTGACTACCTGTCTTCCTACCTACCCATGAGGCAGGTAACTCCTTAATCCCTTTTTTATTCCTAAGGGAAAGCATATTGAATCTTCTATGCCTTAAAAACAAAAAACATCACCGGTATAGGCTCCGCTATTTTTTTCTCTTCCTATCCCCCTCCCCCATTCCTGACAGCACCTTAACATCCCAAACTGAGTCCTCTTGACACAGCAGGCAGCCCACCTGCTGCTCTCCTCTCAAAGGCTCTACTCCAAGGTTTCCCTACAAGGGTGAGGAGCAGGAGGAGTAAATAACTTAGTTACAATACCATTGAGAAAAAAAAATAATACTGCTATTTTTAACATGATCTCCTGTATCTTTCAGGCTGGGTCGTGTTCCCAGCCATGGGCAACATGCCCTTGTGCTATGTCCTCCTCCTCGGGCAGGGCAGAGCCCTTCTACACACAGGCCCTGCATTCCTCTGTCTGGCTCCAGGGCCAAACTGCAGGGGCATCTACCCTCTCACCCTGCCCAGCTGTGGTTTTAAAGCTACTGGACAATGTAAACTTTGTTTGTTTCCCCGGCCCAGCAAGGCTCCTCCTCCTCCTCCTCCACTCTCAGGAATGTCAGTGCTCTTTGGAGCCCCCCGTGCCACCAGCTGAGGCAGCCTCTCTCTCCAGGGGGCTTCAGCCATGGTTCTGGCCCCACAGGATGGAAGGATCCATCTCCAGAAGTCAGGGCCAGATATGTGTGCTTAATGTGAGACACAGTACAGTTTTTGCCTTCACACAGAGCTGGGACGTGGAGGCCCAAAACAGTAATACATCTCATTAATGGCTTGGTTGCTGTCTAGCATTCACTGCTGGAATCCAGGCTCCAGGCTGCGAGACCAGGAAGGCTGCCACAGCAGGCCACTTCCAAAGAACCCAGTTCACGGCATTCCACGAGGCGCACAGCACCTGCTGCTCTCCAACGAGTCTGGGGCACAACTAGAGGCGGTTGTCTCCATTGACCCGAGTCCTTCTTGGGGCCCTGGACAGAAGGGAAGAATGTCCTTACTGGCAGTGGGGCCTTGCAGCCTGATAGGACGGCCCCCAGCCAGACAATTACAACTTTTCTACCCAGGATAAAGACACTGAAGAAGGAGGACCTAGCCATTGTCTTCCTGGCCCCAACACCCCTCCATCTCCCTTACCTTCGTTCCCGACTGTCAAAATGGTCTGCAAGATGCTCCTGGGAGATGCGGAAGTCCTCAAATGGCTGTTGGTAGCGGGCTTCAAAGGAGCCTTCCCGGGTCCGGCCATGAAACAGCTGGCCTGAGGCATCTGAGCCCCGCTCCCGCAGGGACATACTACTGAAGGGACTGAGGTCACCGTTCTCCTGCTTCAACAAGGTCAAGTACACAAGAGGCCAATGATTCCTCTGCACCTCAGGAGGCTGTTGCCTGGCTCTCCTCCCACCCCAGGCCAGCCCACCCCTGCTGCAGGTACCTTGGCAGGGAAAATGTCAATCTTGATGAGCAGGGAGGCCAACTCCAGGTCCTCACTGTAGTTGTTCTTCAAAGGCACAGCTCTGTATCCTAGGAGGAGGGAAGCCTGGCCCTCAGCCCAGGAGGCAGAAGAGCAAGGGGCCCAGTCCCACCCTTATAGGAAGATCCCAGGGACAGTGCCTTGAAAAAGGTTCCTCACCTGTCTTCAGGCCTTTTACTGGGAAAGTAGCCTGGGCCAGGAAATTCTGGTCACTAAACATGTCTTCTTCATATACCACGAAGCGCAGGAAGGCAAATTCAGGGTTACTGATCTGGAAGTGGAAGGGTTTGGCTGGCCACATGGGGTTAAGTCCATTGTCCACTGTGAAAGCAAGGGCAAAAGGCTTCAGGTCACCCTGGGAAAGGATGGGATGACTGGTGGGGAGGGACTTTCAGTGCCCCCAGGAGGATGAGGAGGATGACTGGGGAAGGCAGACTTACCCACAAACTCTGTCTTCTGCTTGGTGCTGTCATACTCAGCTCCAGCCACCTCAATCTCCACAAAAGGACACACAATGCCTCGGCCATTCTTTGGCAGATGCCGGGCCCCCAGGACCTGTGAGGCAGGCAAGGTTGGACCTAAGATTGTCCTGCCTGCTCCCTCCAAAACCACACTGCTGAGGTTCAGAGTACAACTGTGAAGTGGAGGCAGTGCGCCCCCTGCTGGGCCCTAAGGACACTGCCCATGAAATCCCTCACTGCATCAGAGCCCTAAGAGGTCCAGAGCAGCTGCTGTCACAGAATTTTACCTGAAGAAGTCTTAGCTTTAGCCAAAATTTGCCTATGAGTTTTGCAATGCACTTCATGCTAAATCCATGTCTATTTGAACATGAAAATCTTTTAAACTACTTTCCCTTAGGAAAAATAAAATAAAAATCTCTTCTTGGAAGACATTACCCTATGGCTCTGCACACGTCCTAGATGTACACAGTTCACGCCACGCAGTCCTCACTCCTTCAAAGACTGTTCAGGCCCCACTCACCCTGATCCCCACAACACAGGGCTTGCCTCGGTCAGAGCATTTCACCGGGTGAGTGTTGGGAGTGCTCAGGGATGGCTCCAAACAAGCAAGCACTCTGGAGGCAGTGAGCAGGGGCAAGGGCTGCTGGTTATTCTCACTCAAGCCCAGTTCTAGCTTGTTCCTGTGGATGGGTCCCTGCTCACCACTGGCCCTAGCTTCCTGCATGTCTTCTGCCACCTTGGCCAGCCTACTCCTGCCAGACAGCAGCCACCCACAGCATGACTCCACAGGGTCAAGAACTGGTCATGGTCAGCCCAGTGGCCTTTTTCCTGTGCCACTTGGAGCCCAGCCCCACAGCAGGGCCTCAACTGCCTTTCCACCTTAGAGGACAGTCATGTCATCCTCAAGCTCAACAACCACCCAGCTCCAGTACCCTCATCCCCTATACAAGACACAGAAAGTATCGCTGCCTCTGTTGGCTCTGCCATTCCTGTTCTAACTAGCCGGCCCCCAGCCTCAACTCCTGAAACTGCTCGTTTGGCAAGCTCAGCATAAACATATCCCATGAGAGCAGCCCCTTTCCCACCCTGAAGCCCAGATGAACCTCACCCACCTCGATACAGATGGCACATGGCTCCAGCCCACGAAGGCTGCTCTTGTCAAAGGGGTCGAAGGCCTCATCCCGCATAGTGCTTGGCTGCAGCACGTAACCACAGTGCCTGCCCACCATGAAGAGGGCCTGGTTCATCTGCATTGGCTTGTCTGGAAGAGCCAGATTATGCTGCATTCCAGCCCAGTCACCCCACAACATCCCTCTCCACCCTGACCCACAAGAGCCTCCTTACCTGGGGTCTGGAAGTTGAGGGCCACAAGCTGACTGCCACAGATCCACATGGGCAAAGGATCATAATTGGAGGAGTCCAGTCGCTGGCCCTTGGGGTAGATGCGGGAGAGCTGCAGTCGGTTGTACTGGAGGAACTTCTTGCCTTTGGCCTTGTTCACGTATTTCTCAGCCTTGGTTTCCGGGAAGGACGACATGTCCCTGTAGCAGGCACGTTCTGTGCCAATCTCTGGGCCAAATAGGGAGAACACTTACAGAACCTGTCCAGTCAGGCAGCATTGGGTGGACACTTAACACTCCGTCTGCACCCACCAGGTCCTCAAGGCACACCCCACACACACCCCTCCCCCACCTGGGCCCCACCCTTACTCTCTTCATCGAAGGGAACAGGCCGGCAGTAGACAACAAGCTCAGAGAGCTCCAGGGCGATCTTCTTCCTCCGCTCCATCATCTTCCCCTCAGTGAGCTGGTGACACACACAAGGCCCTATAGCCTCACGCTAGAGCCCTGCCCAGGAGAGGGAAGCCCCTACCAGCTTTGGACACACTCCCACTGCAGGTGCTCTAGGTCCCTCTTCCCCCCACCCCTGCACCTTCCAGATCCCACTGGATAGTAAACTAGGGTCCTCTGTCCTCAGCCTCATCCCAGACCCATCCCTCCTCTGTCCCCAAGGACACACTTGCCCTCCAATCCTCTTGGTGGGACAGAACATGTCCCTAAAGGGCTCTCAGGCATCCTGGGGTTGGCCACACGCCTTGCACTCAGAATGCTTTCTGAGCATTCATTACCCAGTCTCATCCCAGAACAAAAGTGCCTCCTCTGGGTTACCTGTGACTGCCCTGGGGACAGGAGCCCCTGGCTTGGTTTCCATCTGTGCCCCAAGGATGACCCGTACCACCTCCGTTCCCCCAACTCCAACATAACCACCTACTATCTGCACCAAATCTCAACTACAGAAACCCACTCAAAAGTGCCCCTTCCCATGCTCTCACCCCTAGAAGGTCCACTTTCTTCCCTTTTTCCCCTAAGTGGCTCCTATATTCAGACTCTTTTCCCTTTCCCTTTCTCTGTTTTCCCTTTCCTAGACCCCGGATCCAGCCCTTCAACTACATGGTCTGCCAGTACCTTTTCCTCCCAGGGGACATCCTTGGCAAAATTCTCAGCAGTCACACCAGATGCACTCAGCAAAATGGCCACCAAATAGGAATTCCCTAACCTTGAGAATAGTTCTCTCTGTTCCCCAGGCTCAGTGGAAGAGGGCTCCCTCTTCCAGGTCCTTCCAACTAAGTCTTTCCACACCCTGCTCACTCCTCATGCTGTCCACATGCGAGCCTGCTCAAACCCCAGTCACCCGTCCTCTTCCTCAAGCGCAGGCCCTACAGAGGCTGTGCCCTTGCCATTCCAGACACCCACTGCCCACTGCCATCCAACCCCAGCCGTGCCACAGACATGGCTCTGTAGTGTCAGCAGGGCTGCTCCTATTAAGTCCAATGGGTACATTCAGGTTCTTACTACGCCTAGCTCCACTTCTACAGCCCTCAACACAGCACACCATTCCTCTCCAGTGGCCTCCAGCCTCTCTGGCCTGCCCTTCCTGGGCTCCCTTCCTTACTCACACCCTCACACCTCAGGAGTCCATCCCAAGCTGTCTTCCTACATTACATGACCTGCACTTACACAGCCCTATCCCTCCTGCTTCCAGCCTAGGACTTCTCTTAGCTCTGGCCTTGTGTATCTAACCACCCATGAAGCAGACCCACCTGGGTGACCCAAGGATATCTCAGCACCTCCTTAACATGTCACACTGCTGTCTGTGTGTCTGTTTCTTTTGGATCCCTACCTAAGACAGGGGCCATGGACTGGCCAGCACAGTCCCATGGCTGCTCTACTGCTCTGAGGAGGCTGGTGCTAGGAGCTGAAGGCCTCGGCTATCTGACAGGCCCGTACACTGCCCACCAAGCTCCCCCTGCGCCCCCACCAGGACCCAGCAGGTTCTCACCCTGGCATCTGCGGTCTGAGCCACTTCTCGGATTTTTTTCACCCAGTCCTGAAGTTCCTCCTGTGAGTCAGCAGCAACATCCAAGGACCAGTGGGCCACTGACGCCATGCTGA
The DNA here is from genome assembly GCA_963574415.1 of Tarsius wallacei. Classification (NCBI taxonomy): domain Eukaryota; kingdom Metazoa; phylum Chordata; class Mammalia; order Primates; family Tarsiidae; genus Tarsius; species Tarsius wallacei. The sequence goes on from CAUYQG010292095.1 coordinate 17,970, forward strand.
TGGAGAAGACGAAGAGCCGGCTGTTCTTGCCCTCAGGGCGGACGGCTAGGCGGGCGAGAAGACCAGAGCTGGGAAAAGACATCTCTAACACTGTTCCACGGCCCAGACACAGGCTCAGATGAGTGCTATCTTACCCCATTTCCAGGGGGGAGGACTGGTCAAAGGCCATTTTACAGATGAGGATGCTAGAATGCAGCAAGTCACTGCTGGTTATTGTGGAGCCAGTGTTTCAACCCAGTTCTGCCTGAATCGTGCCTCCACCTGAGGCCATGTCCCCTATCCCCAGCCCGTCTCCAAGTCTCTGTCTGTCACACTTCTGTGGCCCAACCCATTAGGACTGGGGATGTTAGCCAGCCATTAGCATCTTTGCCTTCTGCCGATTTTGACTAGCTCCACAGTGTCTGGAATGGGCAAGCATGCAGGGATCAAAGCTAGGGGTGACAGAGGGAGCCTAGGGTGTCAAGGGGGGTGTCCAGAGCACAGGGAAAGCTTGGAGTGAGGGCAGCCTTTGAGGGTTCAGCCATCAGCTTCCTCCCTAGGAGCAAGAGAAAAACACAAAGGAGAGCCTCACCCTAAGGAACAGTGGACGAGACAAAGGGATGGGGGCTCACCAATCTGACATGCTGGCACATCCAAGACACCCCGCAGCAAGTCCCCTAGGGGGCTGTTCTCGTCCAAGTGCTGTGGGAAGCAAAGTCACAGATGGTCAGCATGGATACTGCACACGAGCAGGAGAGGACATCCGTGTACATGTGACAAACACATCTTGTGGGTGCACCCGTGACTGCCAGATGTGGCTCGGGTATACTGAAGACCATGAACATGGTCACATGAGGTGTGACAGGTGTCTGTGCACACACAGGCATGCCTGGGACTGTGAGTGCTGGGTGTGTGCAGAGAATCGGGATGGGGCCCATCTCCCTCCACATGGCTCTGCTCTCACCTCCCTCTCAGGTTCCAGGGCTGCTGGGCTGACCATCTCTTCCACATAGTTTGATGGGAACCACAGCTGCTTCTTCCCTCCATAGTCCCCTCGCCACCTGTGGAAGCACAGGGTGCTGACCCCCAGCAACCTCCCCGAACTCCTATGAGGAGGATATCCTTTGTTGGGGGCTCCCACACCTAAGCCAGGCCAAGGCCGGCACTGCTAGTGCACACAGGGAGAAAGACCTGACAAATGCACACCTTCAGACCCTGCTCAGTGCCAGCTCCATGGGGGCCCTTGGACTCCTGGCCCACCACACCACAGGCTCTCCAGCCCCGGGGACCAGGCTCACCAGCCTCCCTCTTGCTTCTCTACATTCTGGATGATGGCACTCTTGGTGAAGGTTAGCTCATCCTCTCTCTGGGCCTTGTAGTCAAAGAGGGCTTTGACTGCACACTGCAGAGGTGAGATGCACTAGTTACTCTCTGCCACTCCTGACCTCAGGTCTCATACATACACACACATGCACTAGGTCTTCCAGCCTGGGCTTAGGACAGTGAAAGATGCCACTGCTGGCGACAAGCCCTAGTTACAGTCCTTGTCACTGCCCTGAAGGGAGGCTCCAGGATAGGTACGATCGAGGAGAGGTAGGGCCTGCCAGGGAAGCACCTCAGGATCCAGGTGGGACCTTGTAAGCCCTGCCCTGGGCCACAGGGAGATCTTTGAACCTGCTCCCTGGAGTCAGGGCTGGCAGGCTGGAGAGGGAGGGCTTGTGGCTTCCCCAGCATGGTTGGGACCCCTCATTCCTCATCTGTGCAGTGAAAGAAGGAACCTTCTCCCAGGTCCTCTGGCTACTAGGGATGGGGGTGGTGAGGAATACAACACAGGTTCCTATATCTTAGAGAAAAAGGCAAAAAGAGAAAGATCCATGCTGGGCGTGGTTGCTCATGCCTGCAATCCCAGCACTTTGAGAGGTGGAGGCAAGAGGATTGCCTGAGCCTACAGGTTCGAATCCAGCCCAGGCAACTTGGCTAGACCTCTTTCTACAATAAACAACAAAAAATTAGCCAGGCGTGGTGGTGCACACCTGTAGTTCCAGCTTACTTAGAGGGCTGAGGCGCAAGGATTGCCTGAGCCCAGCAGGTCAAGGCTGTGGTGGCTGTGAGCGTGCCACTGCACTCCAGCCTGGGTGACAGAGACTCCAACTCAAAAAAAAAAAAGAGAGAGAAAGATCCTGTGTGACAGATGTCCACAAGGCCAGGAGTAAGTGGCCAGTGTGCCCCCTACTCCCTGCCCTGCTACTGCCCAGGAAGAAAACAGGGGTCATCCCTGGTAGCAGTCTGGAAGGCTCACTGGACACAAGGGATGGGGGCTGGGGAGTAGGTCAGCCCTGCGAGACCTGCGGTCACTCACCAACCACACATTTCTCACAGCCTCTAGGGCCTCAGAAAACCACAACCACCACTTCTCCACAAAGACCACAGATGAACCAGAACATAGAAGTGAAGCCCCAAGCAGCTGGGGACCCTTCCCAACTTCCTATGCCCAGAGGCCTGAGCTGTACCTTAAAAGTTGGCATAGGATTTGCCTCCACATAGAAGCCAGGGTTGCGTCCCTCGTACAGGGCCCCATAATCAGGCTCCTGGAAACAGGACACAAAGGTACATGTTATGTTAATACCCCGGAACCCAGAGACAAAAAGCAGTGGCTTGCTTCCACTGTGTTCCTTTCCACCAGTGCTGCTGACTTCTACCTTGCCTTCCTCACCAGGCCACCAAGTCTGTCTCCTTCGTACCCCAACCTCAGTGGGTTGGCCTCATGGGCCTGGTCTCACCCTCACCTTTTCCCAGATTCTTACCCTTGAGGCTCACCTCATGATTCTAAAATCCCTATCTCAGTTCCTGCAGCTGGGGGACCTCCACAGGCTTCCCACATTCAGTGCTTTTGTTCAGGGCTCATGGGCTCACTGCTAATCCCAAAGGCAGGAAGAACCTTCCCACCCCCAGCACACTCATCCTGCCTCTCCTCTCCACCAACTGAGCTCCAAGCCCCAACAGACAACAGGCCTCTTCCCAGCCACCCTTGTCCACTGAGGACGAGTCTCTCAACTGATCTGCTGTCCTGACTCCTTTCTATCCAAGATCCCATTCCAGAGCCCTCACCACCCACCTCCTAGGCCTTCGGTCCTGCCTTCTTTCCTCACTAGTCTCACTTCCAAGAGTTCTGCCCTTCACACCTACCACTGGGTCGCCTCATCTCTTCTGCCCTGGGACAGAATCTAGGCCAAGCCTGACTGGATGAGCTTCCAGCGTGTGTGTGTGTGTGCCCCTCCCTGTGTGAGCGAGCCCCAGAACTTCTTCACCCCACACCCTGCCTCAAGAGGAGCCCTCTACCAGAGTGCCTGTCCCCATCTTTGCAAACACAGCTCAGATGTCCTTCCAGTTCACACCGTGGCTCCCCGCTGGGCTCAGAAGACCTCTTGGGAGCTCCTACAACACCCCAGGTCTTGCTATCACACACATCCAGACTACCCAGTGACTGTTAGGTTCTGGGTCTCCCCTGACTCCCTTGCCACAACCCCTCCACACAGCCTCCTCACAGCTGTGCCGATCTTCTCCAGTGCCTCCTCATTGATGGGGTAGCGCAGCTTCATCTTGCGGTACAGCGGGTGCTTCTCATAGTAGCTGATGAGGTCCACGAGGCTGTCAAACTCTGAGTTCCCCAGCATCACAGTCTGGCCCTCCTGCTGGACGCGGCAATGCTTGATCTTGCCTTCAGCCCTTCAGAGGGACAGAAGAGTCACAAAGGGTCATAGTAGCCCAGACCCAGGCAGGGGCCCATGTCCCAGGGCCATACCCCTCACCGGAAAGAGATGGCATATGAGTTGGGCTCACTCCGCTTCCGCACCAGGAAGGCCCCATCACGGGGGACGCGCATCAACATGTGCTCAGCTTGTGCTCTGGTCAGACTTGCATGGTACCACCTGTGGACAGGCAGTGTCAGGCCCACCCACAGCCTGGCCCCACCCCATGCACAGTCCAGTTCCACCCTAGACCCCTCCCTCACTCTTTGCTTTCGTGGGCATTGGTCTGCGGGACAGGCTCTGAAAGGCGCATCTCGAACTCATTGCAGCGCAGGGGCACTTGCTGATAGTGTGTGATGAGGTCATAGAGGGAGTCAAAGACGAGGTTGTCTGTCAAGAAGAACTTGGGGGTCCCAGCATCCTGCCGAGAGTGGATACGGCAGTGCTGGACTTTCCCGTTCCTCCTGTGGGAGACAGAGGGTATAGAAAGGCTATGAGAAACAGGCCAGAGCCCCAGACACCCAGTTCTACCCCAAGTGAGGCATTAAGTCTCAAAGAGAAAAGTCTATCTCCTAAAGAGCTCAGGTGAGGGGGCAGTCCTAAAAGAGGGCTTCAAACTAACCAAAACTGTGTATGTGTGCACATGCACGCAAGTGAAATGATGTTCCATGTAAGAACCTGGAACAAAAGGCTCAAAATGTTAATGGTGGTTATCTCTGGGTGGTGCTGTGTCTACACATGCTGACTGAGCACACGCGCCCACACTGGGAGTGTTACCAGAAAGAGAGCGTGTAGTCGCCCACGAAGGTCTCACTCTCTCGCACTAGGAAGGAGCCGTCGGGGGCCCCAGTCTCAATGCAGTACTCAGTGAGCAGGCGCTCGGCGATGTGCCGCCCGTCCCGCCCTGCCCCAAGCTTCCCGTGGAACCACTTCTCGTTGGAGTGCAGCTCTGTACTGCTGCTGGCCTGTGGGGAAAGGCAGCAGCAAATACATTCAGTGACAAACCCAGAACCAACCTGGCCCAGCCCCCAGACCTAGGCCGACCACTCACCTCCTTGGGCTCCTCCTCATCCTCGTTGCCCTGGTCACTGCTGGTCTCCTCAGAGTAATAGATCTTACTGCTGGTTAGGACAAAGTAGTGGGGATACCACTCCTGGAAAAGACCAAGGAGGGCCCATGAGCCAGTCCTCACCCCCACTGGCCCCACCATGCCCAGCCCTGCCTAGCCCTCACGTGATTCACAGGGTCCTCCAGGTAGAGGATGCCATTCTTGATGGAGTTGCTGATGTCATTCTCAGAGTACATCACAGATGTGGGCACCTCCTCGTAGGCACTGCCCTCCGCCAGCTTCTTGTGCTGTGAAGGCAGCCAGGATAGGGCAATGCAGGCCCCAGTCCTCACCCTAACTCCTCACCCAGTCCTAGACCCGACAGCTGGGACCTGGGCCTGGGAGAAGTGCTGGGAAACATGAGGCTTCCCCCACAAGTCCACCATCCCTACCTTGATAAGGATCTTCCTCTTGAGCTGGTTGGGTGAGGGAAGCCCATCGGCGGCAATGTCCACGGGCTTAGTGAGGAGTGTGTCCCCTAGCACCTTCTTGAAGTACTGGGCCATGTTCCTCTGCTGGGCAATGCTGCAGTGGTCCTCAATGGACAGGATGACGGGGTACCTGTGGGGTTGGCGAAGAGCACAGCGACACAGATTTTGCAGTTCTGTGGAGTTAAGGCTCAGCAAAAACAGCTCCTCACAGAAAGGTGCTGGGAGCCCAAGGCCTACAGGCACCTTCATCTATAAAACTATCCCAGAGGAGGTAGGCCATGGCCATGAGAGAGAACAGTAGGGTCTACAGGTGTAAGGGCAACAGGAATTGAGAGATGGCAATTGCTATAGTCCCCAGAGTTGCTCCAGTTATGGAAGCTGTCCAACAGTGCAAGAGATTCCATGCCAAAGAGGTCAAAAGAGATGAGAAGAAACCTCCAAATTTAGCTTTTGAAGGGCCCCTGGTAATCCCTTCAGTAAGGTAAGAGAGCCTAGTGAATAAAAATGAAGGAATGGGCTGGGCATGGTGGCTCATGCCTATAATCCCAGCACCTTGAGAGGCCAAGGCAGGAGGATCATTTGAGCACAAGAGTTCAAGAACAGCCTAGACAACATAGCAAGACCTCGTCTCTACAAAAAAACTAAAAAATCAGCCAGGCATGGTGGTGCATGCCTGTAATCCCAGTTACTCAGAAGGCGAAGGCAGAAGGATCACTTGAGTCCAGGAGGTCAAGGCTGCGGTGAGCCATAATCATGCCACTGTAGTCCATCCTGGGCGACAGAGTGAGACCCTGACTCAAAATAAAGAAAAGAAAAAAGAGACACAGGGACCACAGACAATT
>CAUYQG010292096.1:0-18974 GCA_963574415.1 Tarsius wallacei
AATTAATTAATTAATTAACTGGACATGGTGGTATACTTTGTCCCAGCTGCTTGGGAGGCTGAGGCAAGAGAATGATTTGAGCCCAGGAGTTTGAGATTACAGTGAGCTATGGTCTCATCAATGCACTCCAGTCTGAATGACAGAGCGCCACCACCATGCCTAGCTAATTTTTTTAAGAAACCGGGTCTTGGCCAGGCATGGTGGCTCACACCTGTAATCCCAGCACTTTGGGAGGTGGAAGCGAGAGGATACCTGAGCTCAGGGGTTCAAGACCAGCCTGAGCAATGTGGTGAGACCTTATCTGTACAGGAAATTTAAACAAAAAACAACAACAAAAAACAAAAAAACTAGCCAGGCATGGTGGTGCATGCCTATGGATTCAGCTACTTGGAAAGCTGAGGCGGAAGGATCATCTGAGACTAGGAGGTCAAGGCTGCAGTGGCTGTGGCATGCCACTGCACTCCAGCCTGGGCAACAGAGTGAGACTATGACTCAAAAGAAAAGAAAAAAAAGAAACAGGGTCTTGCTATGTTGCCAAGCTGGCACTACAGCCATGCACTTTCACGCTCAGTAGGACTGTCCTTGAAGCGTTGGAAACACTCACTGGGCACCTCAACCATACTGGGGAATGTCTACTTAACTTCCCACCACATTGGTTTGTGGGTAAACTCTGGGTTTTGTCACCTCCAGGGTTCAATATATGGCTCAGGTAAGGGCCCATGGGTCCACTTAAGCCATCAGATGAGATTCTGTTGTTCCCCAGATTTTCCAGGGTTTCTTCTGTTGCCTCCACACTTCCTCCTGACACATATGCCATGAGTTTGACCTCTTTCTCAAACACTCTTACTGATACTGAACCCTTTGGCATTATCTCCAATTCTTTCTCTCTCCTTGGTCCTGAAAAATCTTGTCCCAATTTTGTGTTGTTAAGTTCTTCTTAGGTCTCTGAACATTTCTTTGCTGTCTTTCTTTCTTTCTTTTTTTTCTGGACATTTGTTTTGTTATCTGCCCATGAGACATTCAGCTTTCCAGCACTCCATCTTTGGCCTCAGTCAAGCTTTTGCAGGTTACCCCTTCTGCTCCCAAGGACTAAACCACCACTGCTATGCTTAAGGTCCCTGAGTCTACAGTTGCAATCCAAATATCCAGCTGCTGTATATTGCCTCTTGACCTCCCACAACTCAATAGAAACTCAATTGACCAGGTGCAGTGGCTCACGCCTGTAATCCTAGAACTTTAGGAAGCCAAGGCAGGAGGATTGCTTAAGCCCAGGAGCTTGAAAACAGTCTGGGCAACATAGTGAGACCTCTTCTCTATAAACAAACAAACAAACAAACAAATAAAAATGAAATTAGTCAAATGTGGTGGCCTACCCCTATAGTCCCAGCTACTTGGTAAGCTGAGGTAGAAAGATCGCCTGAGCCCAGGAGGTCGAAGCTGCAGTGAACCATGATGGTGCCACTGCACTCCAGCCTGGGAAACAGAGTGAGACTCCAACACAAAAACAAACAAACAAACCTCAACTTGTTCCAAACTCTATGTAGCTTCTGAAAACCTGTTCTTTCTCTTGCATTTTCTCTTTTTCCACCGGTGGCTATAATTACAAAGTGCTTAAGTTATTAACAAAAAGGACTTAGTGCTCTGAGGATGATCAGTCTGTCTAAGATGGGGAGTGGGGATGTAAGGAAATGCTCTCTCACTTAGACATTCCTGCAGTTGGCATCTCTGGGTCCGCACAGCTCAGAAGTCTGAGCATGTCACTCCCTTGCCAAAGACTTTCAGGAAAAACATGTGGTGGTGCACAGGAGGTAGCCACCTTGACAGAGAGGAGCATTTTAATCATTGTTTAGAATTGTTGGCAATTTAGTTATTATTTTCAAATATTCAACAGAAAGTGCACCCCATTTTTGCCTGCACTCGGGGTGGTCCACTCCTGTTGCTCTTTTTCCTTGGTACACCACCAAAACTTGGAGACCTCCAGCCTCCTCTCTCATCCCCATCTGCTATGCAGAAAAGGGTCTAATGTCAGATCACTCTGCTGTTCCTCATTTCTGTTGTATCTGTTCTCATGCTCTTCCCTGCCTGGAATTCCTCATACTCCCTTACACACTGTATCTGGTTTATCCCCACCCTTTAGGATTCAATCTAAGTGTTGCCTCCTCTAGAAAGTCACCATAGCTTACCCAAGGCTGAGTCATGTACCCTTCCTTGGGCTTCCATAGTGTCTTCTATCTTCTTATTTCTTTCTTTCTTTCTTTCTTTTTTTTTTTTTTTTTTTTTGCTGCTTGGTGGCAAGTTGGCTATCATAAGATCTTCTAAATACTGAATTCCTGCATTGGCTACACTGAACTCTACTTAATTTGTCCATGACTCTATTTCCCCCAATTACTGTGTACAAAGCAAGGTAGTAGTATTCATTTTTTTTCTTTACATTTCATTGAGATTTCAGGAAACAATTACATTATTTATCTTCACTTCTCCAGGATCTAGGGAAATACTTGTCACAATACTGATGAGAAAGGTGTTTACATTATGTTGGGACATAAGCTTTAAATTCTACAGAACACTTGTTCTCTCTGTTTCTTTTTAAAATCAGAGTCTCACTCGGTCGACCAGGGTGGAGTGCAGCGGCATGCTCACAGCCACCGCCGCCTCGACCTGCTGGGCTCAGGCGATCTTTCCACCTCAGCCTTCCAAGCAGCTGGAACCACAGACATGTGCCACCACACCTAATTTTTGATTTATTGTAGAGACAAGGTCTTGCCAAATTGCTCAGGCTGGTCTCGAACCCCTGAGCTCAGGCAATCCTCTCACCTCTGCCTCCCAAAGTGTTAGGGATATAGGCATGAGCCACTGCGCCCAGCCAGAACACTTATTTTCATGGGAAAACAAATATTTTCATGGAGAAAAAGAATACTTAGTGTCTCCTTCCACTTCCTTTCCTGGTACCCTTCAGAAACCCTAGCGGGAACTTCCCACATGTCTATTAAAGGCCCAGTCAGTTCTCACCCATGCTGCCTTGATTTTGCAGCACTCACAAAGTGGAAGACTTTGTTTGAGTTTTAAAGAATGCTCTTCTCTAGCTCTCTGCAAAGCTTTTATTTTGGCAAGATGATGACTGAACGTCTGCTGTTCAATTGTTATTCCATTCATTTAACTTCATCAGTAAACAGTGATATAATTCAGAACACTGAGCTACCACAATGTGGAATTTTAAAAAGGCACTTGGAATCCTTGACAGCAGAAGTAGGGACATTGAAAATACGCATGACAGGGAACCAAATTGTGAAATGTTCTCTCTGTAATCTTCACTAAAGGGATGTGCTCTGAAATGATTCCTATTCCAAGGGAGAAAATACAATCTGCTCCTCTTTCCCATCACTGCCATTCACAAACCACAACCAAGTCTAAAAGATGCTTTCTACCCAGCGTTTCTCATAGCCATCCCTTTCTTTTCATTTTACTTATTAATTTTTTGAGATGGGGTCTTCCTCTGACTCCCAAGCTGGAGTGGCACAATCAAGGCTCACTACAGTCTTAATTCCTGGGCTGAGGTGATCCTTCCACCTCAGCCTCCCTAGTTGCTGAGACTACAGGTGCACGCCACCACACCTGGCTGATTTTTGTTGTTGTTGTTGTTATTGTTGAGATGGGGGTCTCGCTATGTTGCCCAGGCTAGTCTTGAATTCCTGGGTTCCATTAGTCCTCCTACTTCGGCCTCCCAAGTAGCTGAGACTACAGCAGGCACGCACCACTACACCTGGCATATGTTTTTCATTTTTTTGTAGAGGTGAAGTTTTACTTTGTTGGCCAGGCTAATCTTGAACTTCTGGAATCAAGCAATCCTCCTGTCTCAGGCTCCCAAAGTGCTGGGATTACGGGTGTAAGCCACCATGCCTGGGCTTCTTTGCATTTTAATTATAACGTTTTATGAATGTTTCAGCATGTAATACTACATCTCATGCAGTAATTCTTTAAATAGTACTCTAGTGTTGAAATAGCAAAAAAATGCTGGAAGCACTGGAATGCTGATAAATGTTTCACCATCAGCTCTCTGGGGAAAGAAGCTCTATTTGTATTACTTGCCAACTTCCATGGTGTAAATACTCCCACTAAGGCAGTATATTCCAAGCTATCAACTTCATGTCACTGAACAAGGAGTTGGGAGAGGTGGACACCATTGGCTCTCAGGAGCCAACACAAGTTGCTGCAGGTCAGCACCAGCGCATTGCTGTCTGGATGATTAATTTTTCTCAAGCACCATTTAAATGAGGCTATTCTCAAATTCAGAATTTGACCTAGGCCTCTGCTGCCTACCATGCAAACAGAAAAAAGTCCATCTGTCCACTTTTCCTATCACCACGAATGCTGTGTGGGGTTACTTGACAGGAGATTGCAACAACCATTGAAATGACCTTGCTGCATCCACTAATGTCCCACCTGCAATTCTGCTCAACACAGCACACACGGTAATTTTTCTTTTTTTTTTTTTAGTCAGAGTCCCACTCTGTTGTGCAATATGGAGTGCAGTCACTGCTAAGGAGGTCTTTGATGAATGTGTGGGCCCATTTGCAAACTTAAAATTTTCATTCCTGCCGGGCACGACAACTCAGGCCTGTAATCCCAGCACTTTGGAAGGCAGAGGCGAGAGGATTGCCTGAGTCCAGGGGTTAGAGACCAGTATGGCAACTTGGTGAGACCTCCTCTCTATAATAAACCAAAAATTAGCCTGGCACGATGACATGTGCCTATGGTTCTAGCTATTTGGAAGGCTGAGGCGGAAGGATCACTGGAGTCCAGCAGGTCTACCCTGGGGTGGCTGTGAGCATGACACTGCACACTCCAGCCTGGGTAACAAAGTGAGACTCCAACTCAAAAATATATATTTTCATTCCTTAAATGTTTGAAATTACATTCATAAATTTAATATACTTGTTTTTATTTAAGTCATTCAATTGTGTAACAAAGAATAAGAAACTCCATATGTTAAACATAAATATGATGAATGTCATGTTGGTTCTTTTAAGTATTCCAATACTATTCTCTCTGGTCCTTAAAATTCACCATCTGTCCGGCTCTCTTTTTTTTTTTTTTTTTTTTGAGTTTGGGTCTCACTCTGTCGCCTAGGTTGGAGAACAGTGACATGCTCACCGCCACCCTAGCGTCGACGCACTGGGCTCAGGTGATCCTTCCACCTCAGCCTTCCAAGTAGCCGGAACTACAGGCGCATGGTACCATGCTCAGCTAAGTTTTTGATTTACTGTAGAAATGAGGTCTGGACAAGTTGCCCAGGCTGTTCTCAAACCCGTGGGCTCAGGCAATCCCCCACCTCGGCCTCCCAAAGTGATGGGATTACAGGCTTGAGCCACCACACCTGGTCTGTCTGGCTCTTTTTTATTTTTAACTCTCAGGTCTCGAACTCACAGCCATGTCCTCTGAAGAAGGAAAGCTCTTTGTGGGAGGGCTCAACTATAACACCGATGAGCAGGCACTGGGAGACCACTTCAGCAGCTTTAGTCCTATTTCTGAGGTTGTTATTGACAACTACCAGGTGACTCCATGATCCCGGGGTTTTGGCTTTATCACTTTCACAAACTCAGAGCATGCTTCGGATGCCATGAGAGCCATGAATGAGAGTCCCTGGATGGTCGCCAGATCTGTGTGGACCACGCAGGCAAGTCTGCCCGGGGAACCACAGGGGGTGTTTTGGGGGCCCTTGGTCGTGGCTGCTCTAGAGGTGGTGGGGTCCAGAGCTATGGGAGTGGTAGATATGACAGTCAACCTGGAGGATATGGATATGGACGATCCAGAGACTCTGGTGGCAGAAACCAGGGTGGTTATGACTGCTACTCAGGAAGTAGGGACAATTATGACAACTGAGATGAGACATGCACACATAATATAGATACACAAGGAATAACACTTTTTGATTCAGGATCATCCTTCCAAAATGGCTGTAGTTATAAAAGATTTCTGGAGCTGCACTGAAACATCTGTTTTTATTATACCAACATCTATTTTTGTATTGCACTCCAAAGGTAGCTTATTAAAGACCTTTTAGAAAGCTCCATGTGTTGTTAAAAAGTAAGACTATTTGTGTACCTGATCCTGAATTGTATCCCACATCTTTAAAACAGAAAAAAAAAAGTGTTCTCTTTCTTTTAAAGAAAATTTCTAGGACATTTGTAGAGTCTGGGTATTTTTCCTTTGATGAGTTTTTTAGGTTAGGATCTCAGGATTATTGGTTCTAGTACTAATTGGGTTATGGCAATTGGCTAGACTAATAAAAATTAATGTGTATCAAGGAAAAAAAAAAAACCTGCCAACCTGCTGGGCGTGGTGGCTCACGCCTGTAATCTCAGCACTTTGGGAGGCTGAGGTGAGAGAATTGCCTGAACCCATAGGTTTGAGACCAGTCTAGGCAATTTGGTGAGACCTCATCTCTACAATAAATCAAAAAATTAGCCAGGTGTGGTGGTGCATGCCTGTGGTTCCAGCTACTTGGAAGGCTGAGGCAGAAGGATCACCTGAACCCAGCAGGTCAAGGCTGCAGTGGCCGTGAGCGTGTCACTGCACTCCAACCTGGGCAACAGAGTGAGACTCTGACAAACAAATGAACAAACAAACAAACAAACCGTACACAATGTTTATTTTAGTTAGGAAGCAATTTCAAAATGTACCTATAAGAAATCTGCAACAAGAACATGACTACCTAGGGGCGTTTTGTTTTGTTTTTTAACTCAAGATCACCAATCTGGTTATATAGAAGAGCTTCTTAAAAATGTATGTGAATGCCATTTTAAAAAAATACTGGAAAAAATTCTGTTGTGTCTCATATGGTGTTCAGGATGTCCTTCACAGAGCTGATTAAAAAGTTGAAACCTGAAAAAAAATTTCAGCTGGGTGCAGTACCTCATGCCTTTAATCCCAGAATTTTGGGAGGCTGAGGCGAGAGGATTGCCTGAGCCCAGGGACTTGAGACCAGTCTGGGCAACATGGTGAGATCCCGTCTCTACATAAATCATAAAAATTAGCCAGGCATGGTGACACATGCCTGTAGTTTCAGCTACTTGGAAGGCTGAAGCTGAAAGATTGCCTGAACCCAGCAGGTTGAGGCTACAGTGGCTATGAACGTGCCACTGCATTCCAGCCTGGGTGAAAAAGAGTGAGACTCCAATTAAAAAAAAAAAAAATGCAATACTGTCTTTAAATTTAATAAAATTTTCTTATACATTAAACTTAATAGAAGTTAATAGATTATTAAATTATATGCTGCACATTGAAATTGCAGAGCAATTCTGTTTGATTTGGTTGTATACTAAATTCTGCAAAACATTACAAGCATTCTGAATACAAAACGCACTTCTAGGCTTCCTCTGCTTACCACAAATATATACAGTAGGTTTGAATTAATCAGCTGCCATAATTTACTCTTTTATCTTTATTCTTAATTCCAGATCTTCCTTAAAATGGGCAAAATGGGTAGATGAAGTGGACAATTTTACCACACTAAACACTTGGGGTTATCTTTCAGAAGGTGAGCACTGAGGAACTGAGCCCCAATTTCCCTGGGGTTCAGAATTTTGTGCCCTCAACACACTGAGGCCTATTTAATGTTCATTATTACAGACATTTCATAGCCAGAAAGGTCCCCATATCCACTTCCCTAATTCTTGTCAAATTTAGGTCTGTAACCCCCTCTCTCTCAGGTCGTTTCACTGTGAGATTGAATTCTTTTCCTTCTGAATGACTTTATTCTACCATACATTATCTCCTAATTCTTCCTAGCAGGCGCCCTTCAGCTGAGTGATGTTTAAATAGAATCCAGTTTGGATTCCACAAACCTCTCTGTAGTTTTTGTATAGCTCTACTTACAACAGTAAGGTCAGTCTTAATATCTCAGTCTACGAACTCAGGTCTGCAAAAACTCTTGTTCTTTAAATACACAACTCACCTTAATATATTTAATTAGTTAATTTAATTTCCTGGGCAAATACAAGGCATTGTTACTTGCTACAAGGCAGAACACACAAGAAGGATCTGATGGGGACTCTTAGTGTTAAAGTTCCAAGGCCAAGTTACCCACTTTCTTGGGCTTTTCCTTCTGGGATCTCACTTCTAGGATCTGGAGGGTGTTGGAGTGACAGCCATGGCAACAGTGGATGAAAATGAACAGCAGTAAGAGCAACACGGTGCTGACGAAGGTGAGGAAGACAGTGAAGGCAGCAGCGTCCCACTTGAACTGGAAGGGCTGAGGGCTGTCCGGCTTCCCAGCACTGACTGGGCTGTGACCCCAGCTCCTCCATGGACAGATCCATCTTAGCAGAAGCGTCCCAGTGCCACCTTTTAAAAATATGCCAGACAATGGACCATACGGGCACTCAGCCACTATTGACTTGGTGAATGAAGGACAGAAAGAGACAGGGAAGGGAAAGAAGGCAAGAGAGGCAGGGAGAAAGGAAGAGAGGAAGGAAGGGAAGAAGTAAGGAGAGAGGGGGAGGGAAGGGAGGAAGGGAAGGAGGGAGGGAGCGAAGGAGGAAGGAAGAAAGAGAGGGAAGGGGGAAGAAAGGGAGGGAGAGAAAAAGGGAGGGAAGAGAGAGGGCCTCAGTTTATCACTTGAACCTTTATTCAACCAGGAATTGAAAATAATGTTCATGTCAGTACTTGCCCTTCCTTTTCTTCCTGGGTTTTCACCGAGGTTGCAGGCAACTTACTGAATGCCATGACAATGGGGGAGGAGAAGTCTGTCCTTGATGGCCATCCTTTCAAGCTGGCTATGCTGTGAAGTCTCTGGTCCCCTCAGCTTCTCTTAACAGCCTGGCCTCTGCTGTCTTCTCATTTCAGTTGACAGGACTCTCCAAAAAATGCTCTGCCAAATGTTCTTCCATCCACCCCTTAGGATATGGGGCAATCCACTCTGTTGCTCCCATACCATGCTGAGCTATGGAAAATTCTGCGAGGCCTTCTGACATTCTATATATGGTATAATAAAATATAGATTTGGTCTTTGTTTCTGGTTCCTGGGACCTTACCCAACTCCTCATTCAGTGACATCAAATGGATCGCTTGAAGCTTAACCTTGGTGGAGTAGTTACACATGGAGCAAAGGTTCCTCAAATCCTTGGAATTTCCTAATGGGAGTGTCTTTTCATAGAATCTGAGCAATCCGCATTCTACTGCTACTGATATCTTGACTGGAAGCTAGCTGACTATTTATAACTCATCAACTGTAGCAAGAAGCTGGTGGCTCTCCATGGTCGTTTGAAGATTTTTTTTTCTAAGTGCTGTAGTACCATCACCGCTCACCGCAGCCTTAAATTCAAGGGTTCAGTTTATCAAGCTATCCTCCTGACTCAGACTCCTGAGTAACTGAGACTACAGGCACACACCACCATACCCAGCAATTTTTTTTTTCTTTTTGTAGAGACAAAGTCTCATTATGTTGCCCAGGCTGGTCTTGAACTCGGGCTCCAGCAATCCTCCCACCTCACCCTCCCAAAGTGCAGGTATTACAGGCATGAGCCACTGCACTCAATCTTGTTTAAAGATTCTTAATTCTAGTAACTATGGCCTGGGTGGATGCATCTTTATTCCAGGTAGTCACATATGATTCTAGGAGTCAGGTTTTTGCTTCTGACTTCTTACTGCCGAGTCTTTTGCACTTGCATTTAATCCATTTTGCAGGACGCCAGACAACCCGGGCCAGTCCTCTTCCCCATGAAACACACATATGTTACGTGGGAACCACGTAGGGGCCTTTTGCTTGACAACTCTAGCAGTGCTCTGCTACCCCAAGGTGTTGCCCCTTCTTCTCTGGGGCCACAGGCTTTTGCTTTCTCGAGTGGGCGTTGGGCACCAGCCCTGAGCAGGGAACACAGTTCAGACTCTGTGAATGGTCCTATAGGAGATCTCAGCCTCACTGGACTGGAGAGAAAGAAGACAATGCTGATAGCAACAGCCCCCTCCAGGTCCATCTCTCCCCAACTTCTCTCTGGATTCACACTTTCCTACCATCTGATCATCTCCATCTGGCGAAAGAGGTCCAAGAGGCTGGAAACTAGCTTGCCCATATTCCCACATTCCCTTTGTAAGTCCTGCCCGAGGGGGAACTTGCATCACAGTCATGCTGGTACCCACCTCCCATTTTTTTGCCTCCCTCTTCACTCAGCTGACTCCTATGTACTTTTAAACACTCAGAATGTCTCTCCCTTCCCACCACTCCATGACCCCGCAAAATGGGCTAATCGTATTCACCTCATACGATTTATATTTTTATGGTGACCTTTGTTTACCTCTACATAATCAACCCACACCACTTTGTGTGTCTTTCATAACCAACCCACACCACTTTGTGTGTCTGTCAGTCTTAACCAACTCACATCATTTATGTGTCTGCCCCCACTCTGAGAGATTAGAAGTTCTTGGGGTCAGAAACTCTTGAGATTTACTCTTATATCCTCAAAGCCTAATAGAAGATAAAATTTAAATTACCACTAGCAAAAGCATAAAAAAATCAAGTATATAGGAATTAATATAATAAGAGACCGCTATGTGGAAAACTAAAAATCTCAGTAGGATTCTGGAAAACTCAATGAGCTGATCCCAAAGTTGATATAGAAATGCAAAGAACTAAGGTCCTCTTGAAAACAAAACAAAACGAAACAGAGAAAACCAAGTGAGAAGATATGCTCTACCATATATTGATGACTTATTGTTATTATTATCTTTTGAGTTGGAGTCTTACTCTGTCATCCAGGCTGGAGTGCAGTGGCACGCTCATGGCCAATGCAGCCTCAACCTGCTGTGTTCAGGTCATCCTTTCGCCTCAGCCTTCCAAGTAGCTGGAACTACAGGCGTGCACCACCATGCCCGCCTACTTTTTGATTTATTGTCTCGCCAAATTCCCTGGGCTGGTCTCGAATCCGTGAGCTCAGGCAATCCTCTCACCTCAGCCTCCCAAAGTGCTAGAATTATAGTCATGAGCCACTGCACCTGGCAGGTATTGATGACTTATTAGTGAGAGCAATGTAAACAGTCTATAGTTAGCACAAGGACAGACAAACCAGTGATTGGAATAGAAAGTCCAGAAACAGATCTACTCAGCAACTTATGACAGAGATGGCACTGTGGAACAAGGAAAAACATGGGTTTAATATAAGCATTACACATTAAAAAAATACATTTAAATTAAGAACGTATGTTCATCATAAAATGGGAGACTACATAACAACATGTTGCTTTACAGAGCATTGACAAGGGGCTTGTATTCAGAATATATAAAGAAATACAAAATAAGAAAAAGCAAAAGACAAACAATGCAAGAGAAAATTGGGTAAAAGACTTGAACGATTCATAAAAAGGAAATCTAATAAGGACAATAAACATGTGAAAAAGTATTAAACCTCATTAACAATTAGGGAAATATAAATTTAAAATCCCACTACAATAGCTAAAATTAAGAGGTCTGACAATACCAATTATAAGCCAGGATACAGAGCAACAAAAATTCTTATGATTGTTGTTGGGTGGGTAAATTGTTGCAATCATCTTGGAAAACAGTTTGGAGTTACCCAAGAAAGTTGAAGACATATATATTGTGGCCCAGCATTTCTCTTCAAGGGAAATATGTGTACATGGTTACTGGGAAGACAAGTACAAAAATGTTGACAGCAGCATGATTCATAATATCTGTTGCTTCAAACTGGAATATTGGTGTTCATAAACTCTAGTAGAATGATTAAATAATGCTATAGTCATATGATGGAATTCTATACTGCAATGAAAATGAATTGTAGCTTCACACAAGAACATAATTGAATCTCACAATGTAAAGCAGAAAAAGCTAGTCATAATATACCCAATGTTTGATTCAATTTGTGTAACATTCAAGAACAGGCAGAACTAAACTATAGTTTTCAGGGATTCACACTTAGGTGGGCAAACAAGGAAAAGGAAGTAGCTATAATAAAGTCAGGAAAATGGTTCCCTTTGGAGTTAGGGAAACAATTGTGATTGAAAAGGGCGTACGCCAGCCTGGCCAACAGAGATCTCGTCTCTGCAATAAATCAAAAAATTAGCCAGGTGTGGTGGTGAGTGCCTGTGGTTCCAGCTACTTGGAAGGCTGAGGTGGAAGGATTGCCTGAACCCAGCAGGTCGAGGCTGTGGTGGCCACGAACGTGCCACTGCACTCCAGCCTGCATGACAGAGTGAGACTCTGACTGAAATAATTAACTAATTAATTTAATTAAAGGGCACATAAGGAACTTCTGGAGTTTTGGCAAGCTTCTATTCCTGGATAGTGGTTAATGATCATATTTTATAATGTATGTGATGCTACACAATTGTGTTTTATGCATTTATCATTATTATTATTAGTTACTTTCTTTTCATGTCAGCATATTACGCCTGGGGGTGGGTGACAAGCAAATTAAAATGACCGAATGCCTTGGGTGACGTAACTCTAGAAAATACAACCCAAACTGGGTTAAACAAAAGAGGGAATCTATTGAGTAATATAATGAAAGAGTAGGGGGTGAGCATGCTGACTTGAGATGAGGTTTAGGGCTTGTTCACTGTGATCAGGTTCTGGTTTCTTTTTATGTCTCAGGTTCTCTTTCTTGTTTGGCTAAATCTTCTGGTTGGCTCTCTTCCCTTTTGTATCCAAGATAGCTGCCAGCAGTCCCTGGGATTATAGACTTCCCTTTTTAAGTCTAGCAGGAAAGAGAGACTCTGCTTTTCAATCAAAAGCTCTGGTGTTGAGTCACACTCTGTTGGGTCACAGGTCCTACCCTGGACTAATCCCTAAAGGAGATACCATAAACTGGTTGATTCATTCCTGGTCAATGGGCAATAGACCATATGGCTATTCAAAGTTCAAGGTGGTATCAGAAAGAGGAAAAGAATAATAATAATAATAGTGAGGAGGCAATTAACAATTAACAAACATCTATGAAAATAATCAATATCCATTCTATTTAGTTGAATATCATCACTTGTGAAAAACAACATACAATTTTGCAAAACCTCCTATCTCAGGCTTAATCAGAACTAAGATAAAGAAAGTAGCTGGGTAGACTAGAGGTACAGCAGTTGAGCTGAAATCGGAAAACAACAACAAAAATACATTTTTTTCTCTGCTGATGTTAAAGATTCAAAACAGTCACAAATGCTCAGATAGATTAAAAGCAAAGTTGACTTGGTTTGATTGAATCTTCTTTGGGGGGGCAAAAACTATCTGTAAAAGATATTTTGGCCAAGCGTGGTGACTCATGCCTGTAATCCCATCACTTTGGGAAGTGGAGTCAGAGGATTGCCTGAGCCCACAGGTTTGAGACCAGCCTGGACAACACGGCGAGATCTCATCTTTACAATAAATCAAAAAATTGGCTGGGCATGGTGGCACACACCTGTAGTTTTAGCTACTTGGAAGTCTGAAGCGGAAGGATCACCTGAACCCATCAGGTTGCTACTGTGGTGACTGTGAGCGGGCCACTGCACTCCAGCCTGGGCAACAGAGTGAGACCCTGACTCAAAAACGGTAATTGGTAGTATCGGAGAAAGCTCCTGTTTTGGAATGGAGTGTGTTGATGTCTGCAGTTTATTCTCAAATAGCTTAGCAAAGACACACACATGTAAATAAAGCAGGATGAAAAAAATTAACAATTGTTGAATTGACATGGTATGCATGTGGGTGACCATTAGAATATTCTTGTAATTCTGTATATTTGAAACTCTTCAAAATAAAATGTTAGGGAAATAAAAAATGTTTTCAAAAAAATCTGAAAAATCCAAACAACAAAAAAAGCTGACTTGTTTCTGTTCTTTCTTCTCTTATAGTTCTAGGTATTAGTTCCATACTAGGTAGAAAGAAATAAATTTATTTTGGCATTAAAACAATATGTTTTATTGCTTTTTCCAATTATTTATAAAAAGTATTTATTCATGATCAGCCATATGTATGAATCTCTTAGTGTTAATAGAAAGTTATAATTTCATCTCTATCTGCCTTAAAATGTTTTTTTTTTTTAAATTTTAAAGATGTGGGACACAATTCAGGGTTAGGTATACAATTGTTCATTATGCAGGTACCCTTGCTGATGAGGTGTGTGTCCCCCCTCCCGGCGGTTTCTCGCTACTGCCAATCCCAACCTCCCCTCCCCTGGCAGTTTCCCCACTACTGACAATCCCTTTCTTATAGTATTATGATAATTGTTCAAGGTCATCTTATGAGTGAGAACATGTGGTACTCAGTTTTCTGCTTCTGTGATAGATCACTGAGTATGATAGACTCTAAATCCATCCAAGTTGCTGCGAAATTCATGTGTTTGTCCTTCTTTATGGCTGCATAATATTCCATTGCGTATATGTACTACATTTTTAAAAATCCAGTCCAGTTTCAATGGGCAGCACGGTTGGTTCCATGTTTTTGCTATTGTGAATAGTGCTGCAATAAACATGCATGTGCAGGTATCTTTTTTGTAGAATGATTTGAGTTTCTCCAGGTTATATCTGCTTTTATTGCAGAATAAAAGTTGCTAACCATACCAAAGACAGGAGAAGAGGAGCTAATAACATATATGGAGGGCATAGTACCAGGAATATTAGCATATGGCATTTTATTTATATTTCACAACAACTCTGTGAAATAGTAGATACTATCATTATCCCTGTTTTACAGAAAACCAGTGGAGGTATTTGTAAGTTATATACACTTGACACAGGGTACCATAGCTAATAGGTAGGCTAAGGGTGAATCTCTCCTCATACACTGCTGGTGGGGATGCAAAATGGTACAGCCACTTTAGAAAACAGTTTGGCAGCTCCTCAAAAAGTTAAACATAGAGTTACCATATGACCCAGCAGTTCTACTGCTAAGTATGCACCAAAGACAAATGAAAATGTGTCCATACAATGACTTGTAGGTCAATGTTCATAGCAGCATTATTCATAAAACTAAAAAAGTGAAAACAACTCAAATGTCCATCAACCAATGAATCAATAAACAAAACATGGCTTATCCATACAGTGGAATTTATTTTGCAAGAAAAGAAATTAAGTACCATTATATGTTATGTGTAGATAGACCTCAAAAACATTATGCTAAGTAAAATAAGTCAGATTCAAAAGACTACATATTGTATGATTTCATTGATATGAAATGTTCAGAACAGGCAAATCTGTGAAGACAGGAAAATTAGTGGTTGCTTAGGGCTGGGAGAAGAAGGGGAGTAGCTGCTAGTGAATATATTTATTGTTTTTTTCCCCGGGGAAGTTATGATGAAATGTTCTGAAATTGATTGTGGTGTTGGTTGCACAACTCTGCGAGTATACTAAAAACTACTGAATTATACACTTTAAATTAGGTGGATTGTATTAGGTATGTATTAAGCTTTTATACATATAAGAAAAATAAGAATGAATTTCTCTTCACTTTATGTTGCCTAACATATAGTTTTCCTTACAGCATTGGCTTTCAAAATCAAAAAATGGGCTGGGCATGGTGGCTCACACCTATAATCCCAGCACTTTGGGAGGTGGAGACGAGAGGATTGCCTGAGCTCAGGGATCCAAGACTAGCCTGGACAACTTGGTGAAACCTCATCTCTACAATAAATCAATAAACTAGCTGGTTGTGGTGACACGTGCCTGTAGATCTAGCTACTTGGGAGGCTGAGGTGGAAGGATCACCTAGGCCAGCAGACTAAGGCTGCAGTGGTTGCAAGTGTGCCACTGTACTCCAGCCTGGGCGACAGAGTAAGACTCCTACTCAAAACAAAAACAAAAACAAAAAATCGACATAGATCATAGATCTCAGTCAAAAATAACAACAACAAAAACCAACCGACCAACCAATAAATAAATGAAAATTCTCCCCCATCTTCCCAATCACGTGAAATCTGTCATATTAGATCTCTGAATCTAGAAGGCAAGTGCATAATAAACTGCCCATCAATTATCTGCAGATGTGAAACAAAAGACTATTTCCATGTGATTATTAGCAGTATTTAGCTCTAAAAGGAATTCAGGAACTCGTCTTTTGGAATGGCTAGAACTTTAACAAGTATGCACTCTTTCAAACTTTGAGCTGACTTTTTCCTCAACGTTGGACGCATTTAGAAAGGAAGGACGATATCCCTTAGACTCCCGAATGATCTGTCATTCTGCAGTCATAAACACTTCACTTCTTTCCTTCTAGCTCCCCCGCTTAGTTCCTTTTATGATCAAGCTGTGGCATTTGGGGATTTCCTTAAGTTTGTTCCAGGTCCTTAGGATAAGCTTAACTCCTGGTTTTTCCTGATTGGTGGCTTTGGGTGCCTCTGGAGAGTACTTCCTCTACATGTGATTGCTCTCACTTATTTGAGGGGCCCTCTCTCTTTCCCCCCACCTTGTTCTTTTTTCCTTTGTTTTTCTTTTTAGTTCAATTACCTGCTTCTGGCAAAGTGGGGCCTTTCCAAAACTGGATTAGCAGCAATATAATAGCAGTAACCCTTTCATTACCAGAGTAATTTTCTTTACTTGTTTTGAACTTCAGCATTTACAGGCAGTGGCTGTAAAATTAAAAGGTAAAAGGACATGTGACCTTTTTTTTTTCTTTTATAAGTCCAGAGTACTTATAATGAGGGTGACAGGGCTTTGAAGTCATTTTCCTTCCTTTAAAAAAGAAAAGGTAAGAGCTGAGGTAACATCTTCACCCTCTAAAACACAAGTCCACCAACAATACTAAAATCATAATTTCAAAATTCTGTAATTTATCCAAGCAGAAGAAATAAATCTAATAGGAATTTAGTATTTATTATTATTATTATTATTTTTGTAGAGATGAGGTGTCACCATGTTGCCCAGGCGGGTCTTAAACTAGTGGACTCAAGCAATGCTCCCGCTATGGGTCCCAAAGTGCTACAATTATAGCCATGAGCCACCACACCTGGCCTCTGGAATTTAGGATTATATACTTTTTGTCATCTTTGTAACCTGTTTCTGGCCTCTGGAATTTAGGGTTATATACTTTTTGGCATCTTTGTAATCTGTTTCTGGCCTTATTATTTTTTTCTTTTTTCTTCAATAGAACAGGTATCTTTATAACCTTATGTTTTCTTGACTGAGTCAGTAGCAAAGTTGTGAAAAACAGGGAGGGAACCAAGGGATAGGCCTTGCTATCTTGGTCAGCTTCCTATTTCAGTCATTATTTATGTGACCTTTGTAATTTCTTACTTACCAGGCTATATAAAGAGACTCGTAAAATTGCCTCTGTGGGATGTGACAGGCTTCATGATTCTTGTAAAGTAGTCTAAGGCACTGGATGAAAGAAAGGTGGTAATAGAGAGTTATGAACACAGTTCACATAATTGTTTAAAACTGGATTTCTACAAAGCCATCAAACTAATGGAAAGCAAGCTGTCTCCAGGGATTGCATTTTCTAAACATAGAGTTTGCTGTTACAATTTTAGTAAGCTACAAGGGTGTTCAGAATTGGGGGATTACCATTTAAAGAGCAGAGGCCAGAGACTTGAATTTCCAAGAAGGGCCCTCATCACCGATAACAAGATGATGGCACTGGCCGGGCACAGGGGCTCGCACCTGTAATCCCAGCATTCTAGTAGGTCGAGCCTAGAGAATAGCTTGAGGCCAGGAGTTAGAGACCAGCCTGGGTAATATAGTGAGATCTCATCTCTACCAAAAAAAGAAAGAAAGAAAAAAAATACAGTACGTTGATTTCTCTTGCTCATGCAGAAGTTGAAGTTTCACAATTTCAGCATGACCCAGTACAGTCGCAACATCTTATCCATTATCTGGGTATGTATGTATGTATCCTCCCTACACAGCCACTTTTTTTTTTTTTTTTTTTAGTCAGAGTCTAACTTCGTCGCCCAGGTTGGAGTGCAGTGGCACACTCATCAGTGGCACATTCAGTGCCACGCCAGCGTCGACCTGCTGCGCTGTGGCGATCTTTCCGCCTCAGCCTTCCAAGTAGCCAGAACGACAGGCGCGCGCTACTACGCCGAGTAATTTTTAAAAATTCAGTGTAGACACGAGGTCTTGCCTAGTTGCCCAGGCTAGTCTCAAACCCCCAGGCTCAGGCAATCTACTCGCCTCGGCCTCCCAAAGTGCTGGGATAACAGGCTGAGCCACCGAGCTCCGCCAGGCACTTTCAACATCTAAGGTCAGACTGCTTTCTAGCAGCAATTAGCTCTCCAGGAGCTAATCAGGGAGAAAGCAAGTGGGGTGGGGTGCGGGGCGGTGGCGGAGACAGAGGTGAGAGTTGCAGAAGGTGCTTGTGAGGCAGAGAGGTAGACAAAGGGGGAATGTAAAGTCCTGCGAAAGCCCAGAAGACTAGCGAAATCCTTGATTCGTTGTGTAAACACACAGCATGCTTCAGGCTACAGATTGTGTGGGAACAGTTCCTGCCCTAAAAAGTGTGACATTTAAAGTAAGGTAGGATTGCATATAAGTGCTAGAGACTGGGACTGAACAAATGGCATTTCTCGAGATAGGGGAGGGGAAGTGTATACTAATCTGTTTAAACCTAAGACCTAGACAAGACAAACACACAAACCCAATTCATTTCACACTGCAGTAAAATTCTTTAAGCTAAACCAAGGGGTCAGAATTTTCAAAGTAAAGATACCCAGTGAACAGTCCAGCTCGTTCTTTCATCCACTCACTTATTCCACAGAAGTTCATTGAGTGCCTACACAGTGCTGGGCACTGTTGAACCATTATGGACGTGGCCCCTGCGTCTAGGAGTCTAGTCCAGTTAGCGAGGAAGCCAAAAAACAAAAAACAAAAAACGCAACCCTGGAGTTCGAGATCAGCCTGAGCAACACGGCCAGACCCCATCTCCAACCCCTACCCCCGCAAAAAGGCCGGGCGTGGTGGTGCTCATGTAATTTTTAAAAATTCAGTGTAGACACGAGGTCTTGCCTAGTTGCCCAGGCTAGTCTCAAACCCCCAGGCTCAGGCAATCTACTCGCCTC